>JBBPDC010000019.1:12041467-12067377 GCA_037974485.1 Hemigrammopetersius urotaenia
ACCAGACGCATCTCGCGAGACAAATCTGATCTCGCGAGATCTCGTACCACGAGATCTCGTCACACTCCTAGTAAATATATATATACACATACATGTTTATTTTGTATGTCAGTTTATTGATCATCTTGGCCTTTCGAGCTTCATTAAACCTCCAATAGCTCATCTGTTTTCTACTTGTCCATTAAATGCATTAACCCTCCTCTGACGGAACGTATCCTACTCATTTCTAAGGTGTTTCTAAACACCTATGGTTAGTTTAGACTCCCCAATTCATCTGGCACATCTTTGAACTGCAAAGACCCCAGAAGAAATCCAAGCCACCATGAGGAGAACATGCAAACTCCATACACACAAGGCCAGGACCTGGATTCAAATCTCCAACCCTGGAGGTGAGAGGCAACAGGGGTACCCACTGCACCACCATGGGGTCCTCCTACTTATGTTTAAGCATAAAACGCAGTGTGCTTCCTAAACCTATATCACTGGTTCGAGTCTCTCAATGGTAATATTTAATGGAGCTGATTACAGTCAGTGATCAAAATATATAGGTGCATCCCTTCAGAGTGAAGTGAAGGAATGGCTTATGCTATGCATGTGTTCTTGCTCTAATAGCTGGGCTTTCTTTGTAAAGTTGCTTATAAATTTTTGGGGTTGAGATTGTTAGGGCTTAGTTTGGTCAGTGCCTCCATGGCAGACAAGTCAGTCTGTATAGCATATAATCCAAGTTCTGTATCAAAGCTTAAACTGTTATCTTACAAATCTTACATAATGTAAAAATATACTTACTGTTCCAACCCCCTAATTATTACTACAGCTCAGCTAGAAGAAAATAACTTCCAAAATAAACCCTCTGGCTTGAAGCTTCCATATAGCGCTCGAGAAAGTGACTACATTTACAGCATTTAATATGTCTGTTGATCCTCTTTTCTGGAAGGTGTGTAGTCTAGTTACGATTCAAAAATACATCTGAAAATGGGGGCTTGTGTGTGTTTGAGCCAAAAAAGATATTTCATTGTGTGTCCTTCTATATGAGGATACTTGAACTAGCAGATATCAGAACAGTACAACCCCCACATATCAGAAAAAAAAACAAAGGAGTGGGAGGACAGAGAATAAAGAGAAAAAAGATAAAGAAAAAGTTAGACCAAACAAAAGAAGAGGACAGGAGTGGGTGGTTAAAATCCAAAGTCAAACTGATGTAGAGTTCAAGAGAAATAAAAAAAAGGATAATTGTTGATTTTTGTGAAGTAAATTACATTTGAGAGAGCACCGAGCTTGAGGCAAAGTAAGTCCCCTGAGTGCAAATATGATTCAGAATTGTGTCTTTGAGTCTATGAGAAAAAGGTGAACAATAGGTGGCAGAGAGAATGAGATAAATGACAGATCTGAGGGAATCGTCTTCATATTGTCTCTTCAATAAACAGCTCAAAACAGCTACATCGGGTAACGCGCACACACACACGCGCACTCAAGTAAAACACACTTGAGCTATTCAATTTCTGTTCCTGAAATTTCTATGTTGTAAACCTCATTCCTGGCACAATTCTGTCATTGTGTAATAATGAAAGTATGTTAGAAGTGAGGTCTGTTGATGTAGAATGACAATGAAATGTAAATGGAATTCACTGCAACATCAGCGTAAACGTTAGGCTTGATGTACTAAAATTTCTGTCTTTTTCTGCTCTTATGGTTTGCTTATGTAACTGGTGACCAACCCGAAGCACATGGCTCGTGTTTAGCAAAATGCAAAATGCTTTCGTATTTATGTGTGTTTGAGGGAGGGCCACACAAAATGTGGGCTGTAAACTGGTTGCTGATATTATCTGGGCCGTCTGATTACATATTCTGCTCAATTTAAGTAGGCCCGCAAGTCATGTACCACGTTTGAGCACAACCATGCTGCACTCATATAATGCTTAACGGACCCAGGCATGATTACATCATCAAATGACTTACTACCTTATCCTTTTCCACCAATGAGCTCTTAGATTTACCTTCAGATACTGAAGCTGCAGTGGTGCCTAATTGTCTCATGCTTTTGCCAGTTAAATGGGACAGATGAATTAGAGTTCCAGGTACAGTTCAGCGTACCACTCCCAAGCATGATGAGCACACACCTCACAGTTCTGAGCAATTCATTGTGGCCAATTTTGCATCAGTTTTACTCTACCTGTTAAAACCAGATGATTTTCATTACGAAGGCACAAGCCTGGAGCATGTTCTGAAGGAATGTGTACACTCTGAATAGCACTGTTTAAACATTTGGGTTTAGGTGTACATATTTGAAAAGACACAGTGTAGAATATTCTGTTATGCAGCCAGAAGTTGAACAGTCAAAACTTGCTTGATAAGCTGCAGTCTTAGAGCGCTAAATTCAGACACGTTGTGAGCACATATTTTTGTTGTATCATGCCATGTTTTGTCATCTGTGCCTGCGCTCGTACATCTGGCCCACTGTGCTTTCTATAATGCAGCACTTTTAATGCAGTTTCATCACAAGCAGACTTTAATATGTGAAAGAAAAGGATACAGCATTTTTTTTCTTCCATAGAATTACGCTTTTCTCTGATGTCATAATATTTCCTCATCAATAACAAAATTAAGATCACAGAAAAAAAGCTATTTGTACCTGCCTTGGATTAAAATGCATTATACTGAATGCCCAGTATCAAAAATGCATTTTTGAATTTTTTTAATTCAAAATGTATGTTCCTCTACATTTCTTTTATATAGGGCTGCACAACATACTGCAGTTGGATATCGGGAGCACATGATGTACATGCAGGGGATGTTTATTATTAAAAGTAACAAAAAAGACTGCATGATAAATTATTTTTTTGTTATTACAACATTGGTCTTTGCAATACTGCAACTGTAGAAGTATGCAATATGCAAATTAGCTTTTAACCAATCACAGTGTTATTATGAGCAGTCAACATCCTGACCAATGTGTCAGTGCATGTTTTAACATGGAAGTATTAATTTAATAAAAAGAAAAAACAACATTACTACCAATCTTTATTAATCTCACTTTAATGATTCAGTGCATTGTTATAAATTATTACCACCATTTTAGGCATTTTGCAATCACATCTTGTAGTAACAGTACAATAGCTGTGTTTATATCATGCAGTTCTACTTAACTTTTACTTTTCATTCAGTTTGTACCAATTATCGCATTCGCTCTGACCTGCCGCAACACACACCAAAGTGGCCATAAGTGGGGGCGGTGAGTTGGTCTAAACTGCTCTCCATGTCTAAAGCTGTGCTTTGGGGACAAGAACTAAAACTATGCTAAGAGCTAAAAACTCAACACACTCCAAATTGACTCATGTGGTCCTCTCTTCCTCTTTCTGTTCAGCATTCCATTTTACCTGAAAGGCAAAGTATCACCTGTGATGCAACTTCATGTTTGAGTCACACTGAATAAATAATAGTGAACTTTTACAATATTAGCTCACAGACTGACTTTTCCAGCAATAAACATATGAATAATAGATATTCCTCTGAGCAGACTATATATCCAAACAAATGCCACTAAGGAAATTAGAAAGTAAAACCCCATTTTAGTCACTGATTGTGCTCTCACTTTCCAAACACAAGCAGACTGTGAGGGTGGATCCTGCAGCCACATCACTGTCCATTGGCTAAAAGGTTGTAGATCGGATTAGATTGGACTGGACTCGATTTTCTGGATAATAACACTGATTTTTAGCAGTATTGATAGATTATAAAAAATATGATTAACTGTTGAATCTACTTCTACTTCTAAGAATTTTTACAATGGAGATGCAGGAAAGACTTTAATTCGTATAGAACCTTTTACATTATGCAGAATTTCTAGCACGTTCTAGCGGGAACATTCAACATTCCTTTAACTTAACTAATACATTTTAAATGTTTTATATGAAAGTACTGAAATGCACTGCAGCGTAATACGCCAGTTTCTCGAGGATCAATATACTGAATTATTTCAGCACCGCCCAGCCCTGCAAATTCTTGTTCTTTCTTCTGCCCTTCCAGTTGCTCTCCAATGGCTGGATATGTCTCAAGTGGCATGTCTCAATCCTCAATCTAAACACATGCTTTTGATTAGGTAGAGGAGAGCCACGAACCCGGTCTCTAAAGTTCACTAAAGAGACTCTCATCTCTGAGGCGCTGCCCCCTCACCATGAACTCCTGCAGCCCGATACCACAAGCTCCCTGCTATGATAAGAACTTGGTGTCTGTTTACAACAATAACTTCTAGCGGCTCAGTAATAACATGGTGTTGCTGGAAAAAGGAAGACACTATCCTGTCAGTGTTTGATAAGAACTACCTGCTGGCTTCAGGGTGTGAGCTAAAATACGAATGGACAGATGGTGGTCTGTGCAGCACCAGTGAGGTTTAGTTGGCAGTCTAAATATGCTGTTTTGGGGGTTTTAGTGAGAAGAAAGGAGCCTTATACATATTGTCCACCTTTCGATATTCTATTTTTTCCTCAGCAGGGGTCAATCAAGCTTCTTGGTATTCCAACAAATTCTCTGTGGGGCAGTTTCCCAGACAGGGATTAAGCCTAGTCTTAGACTACCCTTGTTTTTCATTGGCAAATCTCTATTGACAGCACTACAGAATCCAGGACTAGGCTCAATCCCTGTCCGGGAAACCGACTCGAAATGTTAAAAAAATTATGGTTAACTGGACGCAGTGTCATGCAGCCTTCAATAGGATTTGTGCATATTTGTTCCCAATTAACAAACGACAGAAAAGATCAATTGTGATACCTATCTGTCTTTCTGTGTTAATGGTATTAACACGACTGGTGTCATATCTGTTTTCATTTCCTTTACTGTTCCTGTAGTTTCTGTGATGGTTCTTGTTATTGCTGTTATACTTTAAATCTCATGATATATTTTTGCATTGATGGTGTCTGCACGACATGCTTCTGAAAGGCTCAGGCCTTGCTCATTGCAAGCATGAAGGAAAAGAAAAGCCTTGACTTGTGACATTGAGACCCATCTTTCCATCTGATTTGAAGAAAGGACATAACGGACCTGTATTTATCAGTCACGGCCTTTCTCCTACTCTTCCATCAGTGCATGATCGGGCTCACATCATAGCAGGAGGGCTCCTCGCTGGACCTACAATCCCAGGCCTGTATGCAGTCACGCACCCACACAGTAAAACAACTGCAATTTGCTATTCTCAATGGCAGTGCAGGCTATCAACCTAGCACTCCTGTTGCTTTGATAAAAAGAAAAAAGAAAAACACAGAAAAAGCATTAGAAAACAAGAGGGGAATATCAGACAGCAGCTGGTTTTGTCTTTAATCTCGCTGTTCAAAAAGACTGTAAAAAGGAATGAAAGGAATGAAAAAACAATTGTTTATTCACTAAAAGTACTGGATTTGTGTCTAATAAGTCAGAACTATATAAGCTGGACAGGGTAGGCAAGGATAGTAGCGGCAACATCAGCTTTTTGTGGTCTAAACACCAACTTTTATGCATTAATATTCACAGTAAAAGAACTGAGCAGGAGACAGATCGAATCAAAGTCGAATCGAATCAAAACACAGGCATGTTTCAATTAAAGCATTGCTATAATTCCCAGAGTCATACATCAATTGTAGTAGCGCTCATTCTGATGTCTGCACTTGGAAAAGCAGGGCAATAAGCAAGTTGGTATGAAAAGGCAAATTTGTTGAGCATTTAATGACATGCTATAATACCAGCAGATCTTTCCCTCATTGTCTGCATGCCAGAGGCTCCCGTGTGAGCACAGCGCATCACTATATCACTGAGACTGACGAGGACGATGTTTATGGAACGCAGATGAACAAAGATAATCGATGTAAAGACCATATGACAACATCATTAAAGCAGGAGAGGTGCAGCGCGTCCGCGTTATTCTCGTTTTTGGAATTGGACGCCGTCCCAGAAACACCTGTTTGTGCTATGAGGGATATAGCTAATCCTGGGGCTGCCACTGCTATTCACTGTGTGGGAATGATCTTATCTCTATGCCAGCTCACAAGGTTTGATGAAGTAGATAGCAAGATAAATTACTTTTGGAATAGAGAGATAAATTGAAACGGGATGGTGTGAATAAGAGCAAGATGAACGTAACTGACGAGAAAACACCTTTTTCTCTCTCTCCCCCCAGCAGCTCTAGCACTTTTTCTTCCATTAAATTGCGTACAGTACGATAGCACGAATGGCATTCGAATTGGAAATGTCACAATCTCAAAACTGGGTTGAGAGCGATGTTTGTAAATTGTAGGCGCATATTCAGGTTGAGAGCCACTCCAGGGTAATGTATTTAAATGCTGTCACTTGTATGCTCGCCCCCGGCTGTGGCGTATAAATGACCTGCGTGCAAATCGTGGTAGTTAGGAGGGGTCGCCTTATTACTTTTCTCCCCACAGCTCTCAAAGTCTCCAACTCCCATCGCTGGTCGTATAAATATTCATTGGATTGAGTGTGGGCCGTCCACCGGCCCACACTTGGGTGCATGATGGGTAAACACTGAGCTGAGAGATGAGGCTGTCAATGACCATTCCAACTCAACTCGAGCTCGTCTGGGTCACAAATCTGGCCATCGCCTCCAGACATCCTCAACAGCAGACCTCTTACTTGCTCTTTCCTCAGTGGCATGAGTATCAACACTGTACATCCAAATATCTACATTTTCTGTAACATTAGTTGTTGTAACTAATGGTTATTCAGTTACTGATCAGAGTTTGAAGACAACCATAAAGAAATCTCATTGCTCAGCAGCTGTGATGGTGGAATAACAGAGAAACTGGACTTGGCCAGAAACAAAATGAATACAGTTCAACAAATCACAGTGAAACACTTTCCAGGCTGGAACAAATTCTGGTTAATCTTTCAAATATTGAAAAAGCTGTACTGAAGCTGACATAGCTTTTCTGTTAGGCAAAGGGCGACTTTTTTGATGAAAGGAATATCCAATAAGAAGGGGCAGCTGAAACAAACCAAGAATAGGAAATTACCTGTCTAGTGCAAAGACAACTGGATATTGCAGTGGCTTTCTAATGTTGAAGAGAACTAAGAGAGTTGAAGGGCATGAGGAATGATGCAGACCTTGCTCCATATCTGCTAGAGAGGTAATTATTTGGTACTGCATATCTGAAGCTAAAAAAAACCCCAACAACCATACAACCAATTTAGCAACAACCTTTAAATGTTGTTGCAAAGGTAGCATATTTGGAGGTGAGGCTTTGGAGAAGCTGAAAATGAGTTTTAAACAACTTCACAAATATTAAGTGAAACCCCTCTGTCATATGTAAAAAGAGTAACAGAAGAGAGTTTAAAATCCTTAAAAAATCCTTGTACAGGATTTTTTAAGAATTTTAAACTCTCTTCTGTTACTCTTTTTGCAGGTTTCCCTCTTAGGGCATTTGTGCACCCATGAGAGTGAGACAGACACAGGAGAAAGAGTGCAGGAGGAAAAGAGCGATTATAGCCACGAGGCCTGTGGTCTTTTGTGAAGGTGATGATGCTGAGGGACAAGATGTCCTCAAGGCTCGAGGTCAGGTCGGCGTGAACAACCGTGATGCAGCCGCTTGAGAAGTCAAATCCTGCAGCGTTTAATGAAAACATGCAAAGCGACAACCTCTCGGCTTCCTGTAAACACAGCCGGGTAAAGAGGTCATTAAGAAAAGAAAGCTGCTTTCTTCATCCTGTCAACAGCAGGAGCGGAGAGAGCAGAGATTAATGGTTGTGGCTCAGGCTCTCAAACACAGCACTCACATAAACCTAAAATCCAGCTCTTTCACCCAGACGTGGTAAACGAGAGTTGTTTGGGCCTTGAACAAATGGACTCTAATGGTCGCCTGGTGCAATTGAGGTCACAATTACAAAAGAGTTTGTTAGTGAACTGCCACTTCATCTGGACAAACACCACAGCAAGGTGAGATATGGTACAAGCTTTATCCATAGACAGTCTGTGCCATAAGCAATCATGCTGGCTGGCCCAGGGAGCAGTCTATAGGATTTGCTCAAGGAAATCGAATGGAAGAGGATTTTATTTTTTCTGGTATTTTTTTTTTATCATTATAATCATTAATATCAAGATAATCATCAAGATATCATTAATATCGCCATCATCCCTTACGTAAAAGTACCATTACTGTACTGATATTTCACCTTAGAGTGCATGTAAACCAAGTCTTAATGATATGTCAAGTAAAAGTAAATCAAATTAAAAGCGGAATTACATGAAATAAATTTTTGCATATTCACAATGGCAATCTGAGCTGGCTTGCCTATCAAGTACATAAAAAGTAAAACAATATACTGTATTAGATCACAGCTAAAAGAGAAGGTATTGATCTCATTATGAATGTTACAACGGCCTAAAACTAGTAAACCTTAGCAAATAGTGGGCATTGTAAAACTATGTTCAGTGAGCCAGGTTATTTACTTAAAGTAACTTGATGTGACAATTTTTATGAAATGCATGCAACACAATTGCATGCATTTCAGAGAATTGAATGTTAATTTAAGGCTTCCCAGTTCTTGTGTTCCCTGAAAGGCTATGGATAGCTTGTTAAGTCTATTTTTGGTTTAGCCTTGTGAAAAATATTGCAATATATACAAAAATATAAAGTATCCATGTGATTTTCCCTGATTTCCTTCAACCATAGTATGCTTATGCAATGAGCTTTTGAGCTTTTAGGCTTATTTAAACCCAGTTCGTTTCCTCTTTGAGGTTTTTCAGAAACAACAGGAATCCAAAAATTCTAAACTTCAAAGAAAAAAAGAACTGATTAAAACGTGTGGACAATTAACGATGGTGCTGGGGTGTGTGTGAAGTTGTCAAATCCAAGATGGCACAGAATCTTTTGGCACAGTGAGATACCTCATGCTCATTGCAAGCTCCAAATTCAAAATGAAACAATGCTCAAGTCGTTTTGGCTTGAAGTTTAACCCTTAGATGTGGCTGTTATTGGCGGCACTGATATAAGCATGGTCTAACTCATTATTAATTATTGCCTGTTCATTAAAACAAGTGGAACATTTCAGTGGAAAGAGGAGATATTGTATTATTACTTGATTTTGATGAAAAGGTATTGTGTAAACAGTCCTGTTATGCAGAAACAAAAACAACCTTACATTTTTAATGCTTGACATTGAAACAAATAGAAACAAATCAAAAGTGCAGCTATGAAGCTGTTGATACGGATGGAAATTTTAAATTGCAAAAGTATTAAATAGCAAAATTATTGCAAAATTATGAAATTACAATAATTACATACTTGCATTTGAACAGTAGAGCAAAATTAAAGTAGTGATTCTATGGTGTAAAACACAGAACTGTGAAGAAACCCCTGAAGAGCAACTGCACAGATAAAGATGAGGGTGGTGTGAGGGAGTGTTTGATGAGGAGATAAAACTGTGTGAAGTGTGACAGTTGGAAAATGGCCTTTGGACACAATCGCCTGTCCTGCGAGTAGAAAGGATAACCACTTTTTTCTGTAGCTATTACTAAACATCATTGAAAGCAAGCAGCTATTTTATGGCAAAGGCACTGTGTGCCTGTCACTGCTGACTACAACTAATGAATCTTTTCAGAGCGCATCTCAACAAGACCCACTCAGTGTGCATTCAAAAAGCTGAGCCACACTGCAGCTCATTCTCCTGTCACAAGGCAATTACGCTCAGCAATGTCATGCAGCAAGTCTGTCGATAACTCCTCACATCATATTACACGAATAGATGTCAGCTCAGAAAGGAATGGAGCAAACTAAAATGCACTGCCAAGTTTAGAGATACATTCGAATTTTTTCACTTTTCATTCGGATAAGAAAAATGACATTGTATGGCCAATTGTTTTGGGACACACAAGTACCTAAAGACATGGTTAGATGAGTTTGCATGGAAGAACCTGACTGGCCCACACAGAACCCTGACCTCAACCCCAACCCCATCCCCATGAACTGGAACAGAGACTGTGAGCTAGACCTTCTCCTCCTGACCTCATAAACACTCTATGAATGAACACAAGTCCCTGTTGGTGTAATGCTCAGGCATCCCAATACTTTTGTCCATTTGTCCAAAAGTTGGGCACTTCTTTTTGCTAAGATATGGATATATTTTGTGTGTTTGACAACTTTTGACATTCGTGTTTCTGAGGATTAATAGCAGGCAATGATTAGATAGTAGTTTGGAGGGAAACGCACATATTGAAAAAGCACATATTGCTGACATTACAATGAAGGAATATAACATATGGGGTTTGCCACTATCCTCAAGGTAGCACTACCAAATACTGTCAGAAACATTTATATTCGCAATATTGTTTTCCTTGACAAAAAAAATGGTCAGCATTGTGCATGACCTCTCCAAGCCCTTTCACAGACTCTTCATCCTCCTGCCATCTGGCCAAAGGTACCGGAGCATCCGCTCCACCACCACCAGACTCTGCAAAAGCTTCTTCCCCCAGGGGGTCGGATTACTGAACTGCACTGTTGCTCTCCAGCATCCACCTGGACTAATCCAGATCCCTTCCAACATGCTAAATGAAGCTATGAGACACTTTTGCCTGTTTGCAGTAGTTCTTATTGTTTTACTGGCCCATTCAATGTGTGTTTGTGTCCTGCATTTGATTCACTGTCTTGTGCATAGAGTGTAGTCTTAAATAGTTGTGGGATGCACCAAGGGCTTGAAGAATGATTATTTTGTTCCAGAATTATACTGAGGAATGACGATAAAAAACACTTGACCTGACTTGACATGGTTGTCTTCGTGTTATTGCAAACTGATAAATACATGGTCCTCTATTAACCCTAAAGACCTGTAGCTCCACATTTCAGTTGGTCACTCTCATAATTGTATAGCATACTAGTTATATAGATGTTACTGAACTCCAGTACTTTTTGAAGTCTTAAGATTAAGAACCGGATAGTAAAGCTTCATATTCAAGTGGTTAAACACATTTTTTAATCTATGTGTGTTATGTCTGAACACTTAGAATCCTGTTATCTGTCTGGTTTGTAAATCACAAATAAGCAGCACATCCGCCACCACCCCGCCTCCCCTGGAGCAAGTTGGGGGTTAAGAGCTTTCTTTAAGGCACAATTGCAGAGGCAATTGTTTGGGATGAAACACATGACATGTTGAATCGCGGCCAAATTCCCCAGCTGCTGGGTTCGCATAAACCCACAAGTACACAGTGACCTAGAGAGATGAAAGCAGGCACTGTAAACTTTAACACATTGGAAATCTACGCCCACCAGGATCGAAGTGTGTAGATAAAAAAATTATTAAGCATACCTCCAATTACAACAAGTGAGGGTTTAATTGGAGCCAGCAGAGGAATGCTGCATGAGGCTAAATTAGTCTTAGTGCTCAGTATGCGATGATGTGTTGTGAAGGTTAGCAGTCACTCTCAGTGTGAGCTGTGTGTCTGTATGTGTGTTGTTTGTCGTGTTAAAGTAAACACATCCTTCTGTTATCTCAATGAGGAAGTCAAATGGCGGAGGACAAGAAACGATACTGTTCTGTCCGTCTGTTTCCTGTTTCATTACCGCTCTGACATGGCAAATTATCTCCAGTAGCTAATCAGTCACTGATGGCACAGCAATGCTCAAGCAGGCTGATCATGTGAGGCGGCTGATGTCTGAATCTACATTTCCATCCGTGTCTGTGTGTGTGTGTGTGTTTAATGGAAAATGTGTCTAATTTTTCAATGTGTTATTCCAATTGCCTTAATCTTAAATGCGCCCTGCTTAACAGGGCTTTGCAGAGACCTTTGCTTAATTTATCGACAGAGGGGTGATCTGGGCATGAAACCACACAAAGTGCCTTTCCAAAAAGGGCACTTTGCCAAAAGGGCCAGGTGCATGAAGCCTGAAACCACACTCCACAATATTTTCCACATAAATTTGCTTATTCCTTAACAACCAAATTGTGCTGAAGAATTGGTGGAATTTCCTTTTAAGCCAGTGAATCTACAGCTGGTGAATACGGCTGTAGATTCAGAGGTAGACAGGTGCTAACCAGGCTGCCTTCATGACTCATGGACAGCTCAGCAAGAGGTAGGGGGGTGTTGGTGGGTGAAATCGGCTGGACCATGTGGCTCCACAGGGGCGGAAAATTGTGTCCAGCAAAGCGTGTAGGGTGCATGGAGGATGTGACAGGCTGGACATGAAATCCTAATGAAAATCATATCCAGTGCCATGCATATTTCCTTCACTCACACACCGCAAAGCCCCACTACACATCACAACCTTCCCACAGAGGTGACTGGTTGAAAGAAGGCGATAATCACATGTGCTGTGGTTTGCCTTACAGTCCATGCATGTGTATGTATGTGTGTGTGTATGTATGTGTATGTGTGTGACAACTGGAAAAAGACAAAAACTACTAAATACTACATTAACCTCACTTAATTATGCTGAGCAGAAGCAACATATATATATAATTTGTTTCCTCTATACAATTAAATTTAAACTACAGTGTTTGACTTCATTTCTCCCTGCTGCATGTATAGTCAACAAAATAGTGAAAGTTGGTTTGCTTGGATAATCATTTAAATGTGCTGAAACATTTTAATAAAAGGTGATGTTCAGGTGCTTCAGGACATAGCCCTAATTCACTGGTGTGCTGTGAGTCAGTGGATTTCTGTTCTATTATTAGTAAAGAAAAATGTATGTATGCACTCAACATTAAAGATGTTAGAAGGGGTTCTTTGCATGATGCCATACTTCATTCCTCTCTACAATGCTGAGTCCCTAAAAAGCCTACAGACATTCCTTAAAAGAACCATTTTATGAATGAGCGTGAAGAACTTTGTAAAAGTTTTAAGAACTTGCACACTAAGGAAAGGTTCTTGGTAGATGAGTGTGAGGAATGTTTTTACAGTTTAAAGAATTTATATATCTCTAGAATTTTCTCGGAAGAACTTAAACGGGTTAAATAACATTATGTGAAGGTTCTTCAAACATTTAAAAGGTTTTTTATACTCCTTTCTCATTCACAAAAATGCTTCTTCAGGGAACTAAAACTGCTATATATGGCTAAAAGAACCTTTTGTGGCACCTTTTTTAAAAGAATGTGGTCATCAATGATGCACTACAGATGTGGAAAAAGAGACGTGAAAAATGTGGCAGTTTTCACTTTGTAAATCAAAGAACCAATGAGTCAAGTGATGACCCTGTGCCAGTTCTTTACAGCAGAAGCACCTGTGCCACATAGAGCTTATTAATATCCTCTGTAGCGCTAGCCTGACTCCAAACGTAGACTGCTACCCCTTGGCCTTGGTTCATAATGAAGGCAACCTTTAATTAATTAACTTCTCACTTCACTCACCCGACTAAAGAGAGAAGCTGAATGAGCATACCCTGAAGAACACACACTAGAAAAACCAAACAGTTCAGTTGTGAGTGGAGATGTTTGGAACTAAAAATAAGTTGAACTTTGCCTCTTGATTCTCCCCCTCAGTGGCTGGGTTTTACAGCAGCTCAGTGGTCTAATGTGATCCTCTGAGTCGCAGCATTGCTTTCTTAAGGAGCTCTTTCAGTGGAGGACCACAGCCCCATGCTGAGTGCACTGCCACGTCCCCCGCTGCTCAGCCACAACTTCACACAAGAAAAGGCCAAGTCGCTTGACACTCAGCTGCACACACACAAACTCACTCATACATACACACACACTCACACCAACTCACACTCAGACTTCCTTTAGAATTCTTTCAGCCCAGCCGTTCCTATCCATCCCGCTTCTCTACATCTACCCCTTACAGCTCCCCAGACCCAAACCATTCCCCAAAAATAGACAAGCAAAGCCACTTAATGACTAACACGCTTGCAGATTTTTGATACGCTAATCAACCACGCATCCCTGCCACATGAGCATCATGCTGGGGGGCTTTTTATAGCCGAGTAAAAAAGGTTGCTGCAGCATTGTGGATTTGCCTTCTTTTACTGGAATGTAATGTACACGCTGCTTCAAAGACAGTTAGGTCTTTTAAAGGGGGATAAGCTTAGTGCTCAGAGCTCAGTGCTCAAAAAAAAAAAAAAAAAGCTGCCACAGCGTTTCATACTCTCAAAATAAACCCCATTACAGTACTCAGCTCCTCTCTTATTAATGACATACGGTATGCATGCCTTTGTTCAGACTTAATCCATATGTGGAGCTAGAAAAATACTAATTACATTTGCTTCAGTCACTGTGGAACTGAGCCTTCAGGTCTGCTCAGATTCAATGCATCTACTTTTAAATACACTCCAAAATTAGATTTAAAAGTAAACATGCTTTGAAACAGCCTCCCACAGCATTTCTGGTTTCCTAACAAACTTTTCAATTGAAAGGTTCTTAGTATTGAATGTGTCTACTTTTAAACATACATCAAAAATAGATTTAAAAGTAAGCATGCTTTTAAAAATGCCCCAAATACTGATCAAATAACATTCATGTATTTGAAATGTTTGTTCTGCACTTCAGTTCACTGATGGCTTCAGAACACTCTAAAACGCTTCAATAGGTTTACACTGACAACATTAGGTTTAAATGACAATAGAATCATTAGGCAAGAGGTCATTACCATAACGTGGTCTCTCAGTTACATTCATTTATGTGGCATACATACATACATACATACGTTAACTAATAAATCGCTGGTTTGCTGATCCTTTTTCACAGTCCCACTTCAATATACTATGGACTTCTGAACATTGACCGTATTGTGCAAAGCATTTTGCTTTTCCTTTGAATAGAACAGAAAAATTAAGAGGAGGACAGGTGATTGACTGTTGGATACAAGCTGATTTGCATATTTTGAGGATTCGATCTGGCTGATCGGATTACAAGTGAAAGTGAAAGTGACAATCTGGTCATACGTGAACACACCACAGAACACAGTGTGAACAGCACGAAATACTTCCTCTGCATTTAACCAATTCACCAAGTGAATGGGGGGGCAGCTACGAACACAGCGCCCGGGAAGCAGTGTGTGGGGACGGTACCTTGCTCAGGGTACCTCAGAGGTGCCTAGCGGTCTTGGGAATCGAACCTGGACCTTTCTGATCACAGGGCGAATGCCCTAACCACTAGGCTACCACTGCCCCCAAGTGTAAGCACATGTGGCTAAAATCTTATCAGGATCCAATCCACAAGTCACATAGAGTGACCAGGTGAAAAGGGATCAGTGCTTTCCCTGCTATAACATAGCAACTTAAATTCAGCAAAAGTTTGTTGTTGAGTTGTAAAGTAAGTTAAAGCAGCTCCTTATAGTTACACCTGAATACCCCACAGTGCAGTGTGTGGGGATGGTACTGTGCTTAAGGGCACCTCAGTGGCGCCACTAGCAGTCCTGGGATTAAAACCCACCTTCCAGTCGCAGGGGCAACACCCTAAACAGCACCAGCTGTCCCAGCAGTTAAATGTTACAATGAAAATTAGCTGCAATGATCAGACAAGTTTGATTCAAGTTCTGTTTATGTCCTGTTGATGTACAAATTACTGACTGTGAAGAACACATAAGCATAGCAATGTGATACAAAAAAATTTACTAGTTATACTTTCTTCTTACAAGGAATGTGAGAATGCCAGCCAGATCAACAGCCAAACATTTAACTGTACTTATTGAATTAAACTGTGCCAATCACTGGCGTGTTGCCTTGCGCACACTCCATTGTGCTGTATAGGGAAATGTAGAGAGAAATCACAAAGAAGGGACGATAGATCGTGTTTATAGGAACGCAGCTGAAGTTTGGCTTCTCAGGGAGAGCGAGAGAAAGAGAGCCAAGTCTCGGCAAAAAGCTCATTCTTTTGACTCTGGGTCTCTGTAACCCACAATAAAACCCCAGGCCTGTCTCTTCCTACATCTGCGTAGGAGGGGCTCCTCGGACAGCTTTAGCATGTTCTTCTCACTTCTCCCAAAACGGTCAAAAGATGGTGCTGATCCTTTGAGTGCTAAAAATTAAGGGTTTATTCTGCAATCTGTCTCCCCACTAAATTGGCAAGCATAACTGTGCATGGGGATTCGTGAGCAGGCCTTTTAAAGCTTGCACTTCTGCTCGCCCCTTAAAAATCTCTGGCACTCTGTCGCCATCTAGGTGGTGGGAGAGGGTAATGCTGGTAGGGGCCGTCTGGCAGTGATTGATTTGTCTGCTGTCAGATGTGACACTTGACCTAGCTGAGGTGCCGGAGATCAAAGCAAATTAAAGGCAACAGAAGGAGCAGGAAGTGAGTGGGCTGAAACATGGCAAAGAGGAGGTGGGAGGGAGGGTTTTGCTGGCCCCTCTGATCTCAGCGTAGTTCGTCCATCCAAGACCAATGAGGAAAGGAGCAGTTAGCAGAAACATTGTAGAGCAAGGAACAAACATGACCCTCTGTCCATGGCTTAGTGGGGGTGAGACACAGAGCCAGAGAAGACACTGACAAACGGATAAGAGCTGGACCCATGGGTCAATCCAGCAAACACAGCTTCAAGGATTACAGTAAGGCCAGGCTTCAGTTTCCGGACTTACCTGGACAGTAAATTGACAGTAAAACACTGTAAGCACCTGTAGGGCTATTTGTAATCTGAAAGATTAATTGTTTTAATAACAATCGCACAAAAGTTCATCATGTAGCTACAAGTTAATCATGTAGCTATCCGAAGAAAAACATGTTTTCCCATTTTAATTTAGGTTACATTAGAAGTCAAAATGTTTTTGTCCTCTACTATAAAGTTAATATTTTGTGGACTTATAAGCTGATTCTCTTGGGCAAATAATGATTATAATGATGATAATTTGATTGTCTTGGGTAAAAAAAACAGCAAAAAAAATCAAATATCTCAATTTTGCAATATGATATTGTAATAATCTCCAAAATGTTCATCTCTGGATTATATTTCTACATATTGCAATACACCAAATATGAGAGTTGGAAGAGTTGTGTAAACACAATACTACTATTACAGTTATGCTGGTGCATACTGTGACTGATGTATGCCTTGGAAAATATTAAAACATGCATGGATTAATCAATAATCTAACATGATTACGGACTGCATCATTACTGCATTATTGCTTTGACCAAAACAATCACTTTTGTTCAATTAAATGAATACCATGATTCATCTAAGCGTTTAACTATCTCTTTGTATAGATTTCAAACACAATTAATCATCTGTTTTTGGATTGTGATGGTTTGTTTGTTTGTGTGCAAGTGTATCTGACAGCGCATGTAGAACAGGAGCGGTCAGCAGGATAGCAGTGATGGACTCCTCAGCTGTATCTCCGCATCTGATCATAAATAAAAGGGATGCAGATCTGTGTCTTCCACTTACCACCAGCCTGTCATCAGTCTCAGTCACACCTCACACTGCGCTCCTCTCCTCTCTGCCGTATGCACAGAATCCTAGACAGAAGCGGAGGCAGCCTCCCTGCTAAGCAATCATCAGCCCGCCCATTAGTATTCTCTGGCCTCCTTTAAACACCCAGGGGAATGTGGAGCATAAGCATCTAGAGATAAACATGCACCATGTTCACCATGACATTTCTCCCCATTCATAGTCAAACCAGTCAGAGAGAGAGACAGAGAGAGAACAAGACAGACAGAAGCCAGTGAGAGGGAGAGAATGAGGGTAGAGTAGGAAAGAGAGAGGAGAAAATGAAAGACAGAAAGAGAGGCAGAGACTGAGAGAGAATATGAGAATGTGACTGAGAAAGTAAAAGAGACAGAGACAGAGACAAAAACAGGGATGAAAAAGTGAAAGACAAGGAAAAAGAGATGAAAAGAGGGAGAAGAGAGAGAGACAAAGGGAGAGAGAGAGAGATGCTAGTTTATCAAATCACACCCACACACGTGCACATACAGCAGGAGAGAGAACAACCTAAATGCAGAGCTAATCAAGTGGTGAAGACGCACAGTGGCAAATCTAGAGTGATCCATATTTACCAATATGACTCACTGCTATTATTTCTGAAGCAGTGTCCGAGTGAAGGTGACTGAGTGAGTACAAATATATAAAAAGCGAAGTAGTGATAAAATGAAAGGAGAGAAAGTGAGAGATTGAGCCCGTGTGGGGCCTCGCTAGCCACACCTCACACTGAGTGTTTGAGCTATGGATTAGACAACTTCGGCTTTGTGGCTTTCCCGGCAATTATCTGCCTGACGGAAGGATGAGCTCCGCAAACAGAGTCGAAAACGAGAAAGGGGGAAGGAAGGAAAAGGGGCCGAGAGAGAGAGAGAGAGACAGGCATGAAGACATTATTTGGATGGCTGTGCTGTTCTGTCTCTTTACAGCAGTGCTCTCATGCTTACACTGTGTCCTTGTGCTGAGAAACAATTTCAGACACATACACACTCTAATACTCCCCATGCTCTTTCAAACTCCCTCCCACTTTCCCTCTTGGCGACATGCAGGAACACAAATGAGCTTTCATTTCATTTTCCCTGGACACTCACTCTTTCAGCCAGTTACACTTAATGAATTTAGATCAAACGGCCTTCCGCTTAATTAAGCTGATATGGGCCTGGTTTCAAGCGTAGGTAAGGAGCAGGCACGGCTGCAAAAGAGAATGTTTGCTTTGTGTATTCTGTTCTCCTTCTCTCCTTAGAGGTCATGGAGGAGCAAAACGTGTGTGGGACCAGTCTCTGCATCAGTCACTGGCTTTTATCTCAGCCCATGAGCCAAATCAGTGTATTAACTGTCCGATTACTAACTGTCCTTGTTATTTCAGCCCAAAATTACCAACAAATCATAGTGCACTGGTTAGTAAACTGCTTTTATAATGTGCAACTTTGATTTAAATTCACATTGACAGGATAAACTGTCAATGTGTCTAATTCTGACTAGGTATAAAAATCTCAATATAACACTGAGTTCCAAGTTTAAAGTGCTGCTCTACTGAGTTGGACTGAGATTTTAAAGAGAATAAATAAGCATAAATAGGATTTTTAGCCAATCTAGCCACATGAAAGAACACATCTGAGGATGGAGCATGGATAGGTCTAGTGGACGGACGTGCTAAATGTTAAACGTAAGGGCGTATTCACACTTGTCAGATGCTTCATTTAAAAAAAAAACCGGTTGTGTGAATGCTCTGTGGTGTGTTTTATAAGGAAAAAGAGATAACACTGCCATGGGAACCCTGGTGCAGATCAAAAGCGATCCTCTTGAGGAGGTTAGCCTTGGTCGTTCAAAGTACTCTAGCAGAGTTTGTTTGAAGTGTGAACGCACTACACACTAAAGACGTCTAAACCAGTGGTCCTCAAACTGTTCTTCTGGGACCCTCAGATGGTCCACATTTTTCTTCTATCCCTGCAGCACTGGAGAAAAAATGTGGACCATCTGAAAATACAGAGAACCACATTGGGAACCACTGGTCTCCACCAACCAGTCACAGAATAAATATATCTTTCATCACCTCTTCATGAGCTCAGGATTAAAGAACAGATGGCTTCATACACTGAGCATTCAAAAATAATTAATATACACACAAATGACTGCAAAAACAAATTATACCATATATTACTGCAAAAAGTTTTTTGACATTTTACAAAAGCAGTAAGCCACGAGGCCATGTGTTTTCACACTACCCTGCTTAGGACTGTGAGACAGCCATGAAAACACATGGTCTCTCGTGGCAGAGTGTTTTGTTTTTTTTAATATCACACGATAGACAAAACAAGATATACATAAAATCTGCAAGCTCAGTTAGATCAGAGCAGAGCGTGCTCCAGTGAGTTGACTGGATATTATCCTACTTATTGCCACCACATATGTCATACAGTTAGTCCATTTTACTTGAATTGCATCTATTTTGAAAAATGTAAAATGTCAGTGTGAGCACTAAGCAAACTGGACCTTAAATGCTACAAAATATCATTTTATGCTTTGTGCCAGAACAAGGAACCCAGACTGTGAATATAAACGCACCCTAAAAGAAGTATGGCTGCTTGATTTAGCCCACAGTGTTTAAACCTGCAAGGACTGAAAGTAAGTCACCAAGGGAGGGAAATAGAGCTGGTCTCAGCATGACTGAGGCCTCATTTACAGAGGGAGAGAGTGAGAAAGTGAGAAAGTGATAGTGAGAGAGAGAGAGAGAGAGAGAGAGCAAGAGTGAGAGAGAGTGGGAGAGAGAGCGAGAATGAGAGAAAGAGAGAGAGACTGAGCGAGTGAGAGTGAGAGTGAGAAAGAAAGAATACCTTGCATGCCCTCTATTCTTCATAAGTACCTTATTCCACCACCCACATGGCGTCAGGTATTGTCCACAGACAAGACGCAGGAAATTCTTTAGAACTCTCTCCTATTTTGAATCCAAAGAGCTGAATAAGGGCTCTGTGCTTTGATATTGCTCTCCATTACTGCAGCCTTTATGATGGCAGTAGCATCCTACAAGTGTGACATCAATACACACTAATAGACTCGAGTGCATGTTCTTTATGACTCAAACCAACTATATCAACGAGTGCCATATGGCTGTCTCCTCTAGCCTAGTCTAAGGGTCATCGAGCTGACCTTAAACCCAATGGCATTTCATAAACATTCCTATAATATATCAAGAACCTATATGCGGAGAAATACACCCAAAGCATGAAAGAGCTCTGCAATTAGTAGGGGAATTAAACCAGCCCAGCAGCGTGACCTTGGTTTGAGCAAGGCGCTGGGCACAAAAGAGTGAAGGGTGCAGGGAGCATTCCATTCAGAGCAGCACTAATGACTGACTTCTCATTATCCCCATCATTAACAGGCCTTCATTTACGTTATTGTGCTCCACCACCAACTACCACATTAATTAATGCTTTTTCTCAGTTTTCTCAAAATACCAAACCCATAGGTGGGGATGCTGCAGAAAAGACTACAGTCTGTGTAAACAAACAGGAGCACAAAAACAGGAGTCTTTCACTCTGGCAATATGAAAGGCCACACAAGGGTCCATGTGCAATGATAATACAAACTATTGTTAACTAGTAATGAGCGCTGTGATGTCCTGAATCAGTATCAGCACCAGTGCGAAACCATATTAAACAGATTGCTGAGTGCGAGCCCTTAAAGGCCTGAGGGAAGGATTCCCAGTCTTGGTGATAGCACTCTATGCACATTTTTGTGCTTTGTGTAGCACACCTAATTCAGCTCATTAAGCAATTAACAGCTCATCTGGCTGGGTCAGGTGTGTAAAGCATTGAAAACACAGGAGAACACAAACCAGGACTGGGACTAGGAATATCCAGGCCTAAGGCTTGAGAAGTTCTGCACATTACTGCAGCAAGAACCAAGCACAGGCAGGTGTTAAAATGAAGTAAACTGTCATCAGATTTGTCAGGGTCTCTTGTCTCTTCCTACTGGAAATTTAGTGACAAATCATGGGTGACAGTGTTGCAACCTCACACCCTCATTCAGAGAAGAATGAAGCTAAATATACACCTGCTCTAGAGCTATGGATGAGAATACCAGGCACAGCTCTTGTGCATGGCTGCCTCTAGGCTTTGGGACTGGAGTGCGAAACAAGTGTGTATATTTATTTTTTGCGTGCATCGTGCTGTGGGCTCATTAAATGTGTGTATGTGGGTGCAGTCCCATTTACGCACCTGTTACCACTGCAATAAATAAAGTTGACAAAAGAGCACAACAGCTCCTACTCCCATCTCACTGCACCCCATCTCTCTCATCTCCCTCCCTCACTCTCTGACACTTACCCACACACTCCTTCTCTCTCTCTGAGTGTGATGCTTGTGCCGGTGACATTGTCAAATGGAGTGCTACTAGGACTGCCCGCCAAGCTCAATGCCCTGCAAATTTACAGAAAGTGTATCCTGAAAAATAACAAGCTGCATACACACTCTCACAGGATTGTATTCCTCAGCTTTTGACTTGTAAATCTCAACCAATGATGTGTTAAAGGAAGCCACCACTTGCCCTCCATAATTGACATGCTGAGGAACTTCAATCCCACTGAGGAGCATCATTTGCATTCCCATTTCTGTTTCACTTTTCCATTTCTCCCAACCTGCCATGATAGAGTGGGGGCTGTTGAAGAAACAGCATGGGATAGAAAGAGGAAAAGAAATAAAGGGAGAGTCAGGTGTGTTAGATAGGAGGAGGAGACAGAGAAAGGGCGAAAGAAAAGACCAAAGACTGAAGAGGGAGAGAGAGAGAGAGAGAGAGAGAGCGCGCGCGAGAGAGAGAGATGTTTATTGTGAATCCTCTCTGTTGAGCGTTTCGTGCCGAAGCGGGTGTTTCCACTGCTGCCGGGCGCGTGAAAGCTGGCGTCCAGCGCGCGCTTATAAATAAGATCCACTCCACCTGATCACACACGCGCGCGCGCATACAGACAGGCACTAGAAATACAGAGGAATGAACGCCGCGGGCCAGGCAGAGTGTGAATTACCCTTCCATAATATGGGATTACTGCCTTCATAACATTAAGAACCCCCACAAACTGCTATTTGTCTCCGTGGGGTGGGGGTCTGGGTCTTGATCGGTGGGTACAGAACCCCCCAGTACCATGGGGCCAGGCATAAGTGTGGTGACTGTCTAGACAAGCAGAGGATCTGTTTATCTTTTTAGGCAAGACAGTAAACACGAGGTCCCGCTGTTTTAGAAAAACATTAAGTCGTTCAGAGGGGTGTGATGAGGCCAGCTCGAGCTCCAGGAGCGCAGAGCCTGTTGAAACAGCAAAACTTTAGCAGCTGAGATGAGATTGACGCCTAGCACAGAGAGCGGGGCTTCATTTAAACCACCACTGAGCACATGTTTTGAGATACACACACGTGTGTGTGACACACTGGAAAAGCAACAACCATTTCTGTTAGGTAGCCTATGTAGTGCCACTGCCTTGCCTTAATGTGTGGGACCGTCAGCACATTTTTATTGGAGGGAATTCTCTCAGGACCCCTGAGAGCCTCTCAGAACTGAGCCTCGGTGCGCGTCGTCCGTGGTTTATTTACGTCTTTGATCAGTGATGGTATTTCCATTCTCTCCCGGTCATTATCAGTATATTAACGCCTCTATCAGTGTATTCTACGACCGAACTAAGCTTCTGACCAGATGGAGGATGAAACATAGTGGCTGCGATAGAAATGCAGCACACATACAGCGACAGAGCCCTCGAGAGTGTGAGTCCCTTTCATATGGGCTGCGTGTCTGAGCTTAAAAAAACACTCTCCAGCATTCCATATTCACCCAGCCAAGGAAAGTAAGTCAGGAGCAATACATGCAGACGGAGCGTCAGAAAGAAGCTGTTATAAGCACACTTCACGACCAGACTATATTTAACTGATATCACACTAAAGAGCACTAAATCCCACCCTGGCTTAGAAGACTGACGGTCTTCCTTTACGTCATGTCTAAGTTTTCAATCATATGGCATTGAAAAAATAGCCACCGCGCGAAGTGAAATACAGACCAGTTCTGACTTCAGTGTAAAGGAGAAAGCCCCGCTTAAGTCTGCATGCCGTGTGAAATCGCCTCTCTCTCTCTCTCTCTCTCTCTCTCTCACACACACACACACACACACACAAACACACGCACCGCTCGCTCTAAATGAAGGGAGCCAAAGGAACGTTGAACTTGGGATCTGAGCAGAATAACGATGCGAGAGCAAGCGGAGTTCTCTGTTAATGGCACACAGACCCTCAGACCTCCTCCTCTCTCCCTCTCTCTCTCTCTCTCACTCACAATCACACACACACACACAAACAGCCTGACAACTACCCCTCAGTGGACATAGAAATACAGGCACTGTGAAACTACATAAATAATAACCATAATAAATAATAACAAAATACAATTAAAATATTATTCGAAAGCGGAGCGCGCGTGCCGAACTGAAAATAGAAAATTATTCGAAAAAGAGATGAGCCTGTAAGGCAGACAGAGAATAACGCCTGGTGCTCCTGACAGCCCGAGCGGTATCCAGCACGCCTCTCGTGGATCTGGCGACCACTTCTTACCTGGAAGAGGAGGAAGGCGACGAGCACGCGGCTGCAGAACTCCATGGTGGTCAAAGCGCTCGTGTAGAATCAGGTTCAGAACAGCGTGCAGGTTTGACCAGCTCTGCTCATAATTCCCCAGTGCAAGTGCCAGCGCGAGAGAGTAAAGCCCCCTCTAAAGCCTCAGGCTGCCAACTTCCCAACTAGAGCTGCAGCCTCATCAGCAGAGCGCTGGAGAGAGGCGTCGAGTCCACGCGCGCAGCATTTATAGGGGGGGATCGCTCAGTGCATGCGTGCGTTCACCACCCGGAGAAGTTAACCACGCATTCCTATCAACTGCTTCTCCATCACGTCATACCCTGAATTGATAGATTAAGATCGTGCATGTGATAAACCCTTGCAAATGCATTTGCAAAATTCTGTTATCATTTGTTGTGTGTGTGTGGAAACACCCCTAAATGACAGCTTTTATTCAGGTGTTAGGGCTTCAAGACATTTTATTTACATGGCTTTACGAAATGCATGTACTGTGTGGCACTGCTGGTAATTCATCTCTCTCTTGTTCTTACTGGTATTTGTTGCTGGTCTCTGGATTGTTTCATACTTAGACCACTTCCTTTGCCTACAGCCTGGGGCCATTTTCCAAGAAAAGGCATGCTGGAAGTCTCCCTATCCGCTACTGTCAGGACTAAAGTGAATGAAATACACAAAACGACGCAGTAGGGCATCTGGCAGCAACCCATTATTCGGTCCAGGCATAAAACAACTTTTTATTTTCCATGGAGTTTGTGATGAGTGGCCAATGCGGTGACAAACAACAATGACCAGGCTGACCAAAGGCATATCTTACTTTCTATAAAAAAAAAAAAGCTTTCAAATGTGAAACCTTCCTATATTGTCCAGGGTCTAAATACTATTTTGCCAACGCATTCTTGGTGCCTGAGCTCCATGTCCTTTCTGCAGATAGATCTTTGATGAGCTGTGTGCAATGCATTCAGTCCTATAGGGGAGTACAGAAGCACAGAGTGTCTACTAATGTCCTAACAAAACCTCTTTAATAATACTTTGCACCATTACAATACATTACACTCATGCCTCAAAGATACTTTTATATTAAACTAGTTCCGACTGGCCACTTGTTTGCAGTGACACCAACACCCATCAGCCCCAGTGTAGCTACAAGTTTCATTCTGCATCTCACCCTATGGCCTACTTTGTCAGTGATGGAACACCTTAATTCAAAGACTTCCACACCTGTAATAGCTACATTTACCAAGCTTATTGCTTTAAACGTGCTGGCATCTGACAGGTAACATTCAGTGCGACAGCATGAGTTAAAGAAGAGTGTTCAAGAACAGTGTATTATAACTGAGTTTCTGTCAACTTTTGCATTAATGCTATCTTAAATCAGTTTTCTTTCTCAGCTCTGGGAACACAATGTCTCACATGGTTTCTTGGACTGATAGTAAGAAAAAGTCCTAAGTCCCTACCATCCTTGATGAAACTGGGAACACCATGGTTGATTTGTAGTGTCTTTTACGGTGCAAAGAGAAGTTCTTTTTTTTTTATATTGCACAGACAAATCTGGCCAAATTGAGCATGGATACAAAGTGAAAAACCAGTTGTCATAGCAGACTTTTTACCATGCTTTTATAGTGGCAAGCAATTGTAGTGAAACTAAGCTTTGTGCAAGGCTACATCAGTTAATGTAGGTTTGCGTGCATCACTTTGTATTGCTTGCATGTTTCGTGTTTGATGCGCTGCACGCTGTGGCAGGATGAATCTTCAAACAGCGTGCCTAAGCAGGTAGGTGATTTGATGATTTCCTGCAAAAGATTTTCTTATTCTGTTATGAATGTGTTACCTTGGACAGACCTGCTTTTGAGTAACATTTTCCTTTCCCTTACTTTAGATGTATTTTAATTTTCACTCTTTTCTGCTGTGTTGATTCATGGTTTTCAGATGACAAAGAGTTCAGGGTGTAAACTCAAAGAATTCAAATTGTTAATTCTTATAACTCACAATGGTCAAACACCCAT
>JBBPDC010000019.1:12077343-12093899 GCA_037974485.1 Hemigrammopetersius urotaenia
CAAGACCCTTAACCCCAATTTGCTCCAGGGAGACTGTCCCCTGTAGTTAGGGAATGGAAGTCGCTTTGGATAAAAGCGTCTGATAAAAGTCTGAAAAAATGTAAAATGAAGGAGCAAAACATCGTCTGTATTCCAAATTGCTGCCTGTTACAGAAAGAGAACTGTAAAGTGTCAGCCATGGTTTAGAGCTGTTCCAGTTCTCAGTAAGAAATCTCTCATCAGACTGAGATGCGACTCTTTTTCAAACCATTCCTGAACAATTATTGCAGTGTGGCAGAGCACAAAATCATCCCATTAGACCATTGTCATTAGAATCAGAATCAGAAAATTGATATTGATCCAGGAGAAAACCGCCTATGCAATGACAAGAACAATATAAAATAAAGTAAAACTCTCCAGAAAGTTCTCTGAAAACAAAAGGCTGCAGTCAGTAGGAGAGGAGGCTATTGATAATATAGATTAATAAATAAAAATGACTTCTGAAACAGTAGGGAATACCGTTATCGTGAAAGGATGTACTTGTTCTACAACAATGTTCAAATTGATATCTACACAGATGTAAAATCTACATAATCTTCCAGCAGCATATTGCTCAGAGCCTCACATTGCTTCTGCCAGCTTGCCTCCCAGTTACCCAGCCACCCAGATGCAAAGAAAATGTCATTCTTCAGACCAGGACATTGTCTTTCATTGCTCCATGGTCCAGTTCTGATGCTCATATGACCATTGTAGGCGGTTTTGGTCATGGACAGGTGTCAGCACGGGCACTCTGACCTTTCTGTGACAACAAAGACTCATGCACAGCAAGCTGTGATGCCACCTTTCTATCAGAGAAAGCATGTATTTTTTTCAGCAATTTGTGCTACATTATCTCTCTGACCTTTGCCCTCCCATTGGGATTTGACCTTTGCTCCCCCATTGCAAGGGTACCCTAACCCTACGCAGACAGTTGATGAAAATAATTGTTATTTGAAAGCCCTGCCAGTGGCTTTAAATAACAGTTTTAATATGTTACGAAATTGTGTAGTATACTTTTTGTATGACTTGAATTCTAACATGCACCCAAATTTCAGAACAAGTCCAGCACAGCCACATAAAGTAAAATAAAGATTTGCGGTGATATGTAACATTGTTGAGTGTAACAGCCTGTCAGCTGTACTGCCGTCTGTGGCACACGCATCTGTGACACACGCATCTGTGACACACGCATCTGTGACACACTCGAAATCCACATCTATTAGAAATTAAAAGACTCAATGCACTCACAGCTCACATCCTGTCGCTGTTCAGTTCCTGCTGGAAAGATTAAACAGAATATCTTACATGAGACATCTTACACAACATTTGTTCTGCATATCATGTAACATTCATATACTCAAGATGTTACTGATGGTTAAATGTTCTGATGCAATTCCATGTAACTGGATCAAAACTGAAACTGTATTAAGTCCTGTTCCTGCATGCATCGTGAACATGACACAGAGAAAAACAACACAAACTAATATGGAACAAACTGATCCAGTGCACTTTTGAGCTTCTAATATCTAAAAACAAATCCTGTGACCAGCCACAGCTGTCAGTTATGATTATGTTGTGTAAACTGGTGTCAGAAGCTAAGACCAAATGATGCGCAAAGCTGCCATTAAGTTTGGTGGAAAACTGGGAACGCACAGGACTTGTGCCCCAGTCCGGGTCTGAAATGCCACATTGTCCAGGATCTGAAAGAGCTGTCAGCATCAGCTTTGTTTAAAGCACTCAAACTTAAAATCTTCCCTCAGCTGGACATCGGACACCATGAGTAACTCTCACCTCAGGAGAGCCATCACGAGCAACTAGAATTTTTCTGACAACGTAAACTTCAAGCTGTACCTCTAAACCCCAACTGCACATCAAAATCCAATGAAAGTACAGTCACAAGGGAAGCATTTTGTCTAGCGAAGGATTTGTCTGTCAACTTTCTAACTAACACTAGCCACAAATTAATCTCTTAAAGGCAGCAAAAAGGAACCTTTTAACATTTAACTCATCAAAGACAAAGACAAGTCCACTGCTGCAGCTCTGGAGTCTCCTGTTCTATTGGCAGTGATTTTCTTTGGAGGTTATACAAGCTGCAAATGCACTGCATATATCAGCAGTAGGTGCAGATTATAGTAACTGAGCTGAGTAATTAGGAAGTGTATCTGGATACATCTGTACATAAGTCTATACACATAACTATAACTGAAGATTGAAGATTTGATGATTGAAGATTTTTTATTTGTCACATGCATAGTCATACGAGTACAACACACAGTGAAATTCTTTCTCTACATTTAACCCATTCACCAAGTGAAGCAGTCATACTATGTAATAGTATGGCAGTAATTGTAATGCAACTCTGCTTAGGGACTCTGAGATTAGAATTATTTTTAGTCATTGACACACATGCTGTTCAGAGTGTCAGATCAATGCTTAAGAGTTTTAAAAAAAAAAAAAGGTTCAGCTTGTCTAATTTGCATTTGACGTCTTTCTCTCAGTGGATAAAGTGATGGATGCTGATATTCAGAACACACACTGATATACCTAAACACACAGGAAAACACTGAAATATCCAGGAAAATGTGAAGGACACTGCCTGAAAGCACAGTGAACAAAAGCATTATAAAGAAAACAAACATGCCTAGAAGAAATAGAGAGTTGATTAATCTCTCTCTCTCTCTCGATTTAGTAGCAGACTTGCCCGAGGTCTATGGCCTCTGTCAAATGGAGACCTCCCTATCAAGTATATTGCTTTAGTCCTGTCAACCTTCTATGACGACTGCCTATGTAAGACGGCAGGCATGGAAGAGCTATACAAAGGTGACAGAGGGGTGAAATCTACAAGTGAAATAGCATTCCGCCACACACATACTCCCCCAACACCCCCCCTCTCACATGGTCCCAGTGCCACATCAGACGCGCCATGCATTAAAACCTCCTCGCAATTCATTCCACTTTTTATTACTGCAAGAAAAGAGCCTGCCGCCACCTGAATTTATGGTGTTTATTCAAATGCGGGCAAATGCAGGCTGAATTATGGCTGTCCATGAAAATATCATTTACTGCTAATCTCCCTCCCTCTCCTGTCATATATATTCGCTGCTGGGCTGTATGTGTCCTTTAATTCCTGTTGCAGGGGTTAGGCATGCACTGCACAGAGAAGCTGGAATTGAGAGTGAAAGTGAAAGCGAAGAAAACAAAGGCATAGAGATACACATGGACAGCTCTCGAAATGCTCTCACACACCTTAATTAGGAATCTACCAAGATCTCAAACATATGCTCACATTTTAATATCAATTCTGTTCATGGACGGTGCTACTGTAACTTGCTTATGCTGCTTGATTGCACAAATCCATTTGGATCCCAGAGAAAGGAAACACTTCTGCAGTTGCAAAGAGAGGGTGTGGATACATCTGTTTGGCTGTACAGCTTTGAGATTTTCCACTGCAGTTGCCTTTCAAGGTTAGACCGCACATTATTCGGACAGCTATGTGTAAATGAATTATTGAAATGAATTATGCAATTATGGACTGCTATGTGGGCAATGAGTAGACATTTACAAACTAAACATTCTGGCATCTGTAGAGAATTAAAATATTTATTAATGTTAACGTAAACGTAAACAATTTATTAATAAAAAAAATAGCCACACAAACAATATAATATAAATGTTCTCCTAATTTTCTCACATCCTTATAGATCAATCGTATTTCTTTAGTAACCCTTTATTAGGATAATCTTGTAAATGTGTTTACCCTAATGTTCTATGCTCATTCTATGCCCTAACCTAAAATTCAAAATAAACCAAATTCTAACCCTGACATAACAGAGAATCATGATTTTTACTTTGCCAATGATTTGAGCATTTGTAGACAAGCTATAGCACATCAACAGAAGAAAGCATGACAGAACTTCATGCCTCATTTGGGTCTTATTGTATTTGAAGGAATATTGAGTGTCTGTAAATGTGTGTGATATCTTCAAAAATTTAGCACTAGAACAATATATGAATAAATACATGATTCACAAAACAAAACAAATAAAACACTGGTCTAGGAATCCACTAGCTCTGAAGTAGATGTGTTAGAGCTAGGCTACGATAAACTATGTTTCACTTGGCAGTCATTGTTTCACTTGCCAGTCATTATTTACAGTGAAGTATATTTCTTCAGATGACATACCCCACAAAATATTTGCATTTGGACAATTAATAGTCATTATTAAGAAACTGCATTAAAGCTTCATTTCTTCAAATGGCAGGCACCAATTATGTGAGTAATAGGAACAGTATTTGCTCCTCCCACTGCATCACTAGCCTGACAGATTCTATATGGCAAAGTGGCATTTCTCAAATGGGTGATGATGATGCCAGCTTTATATTAGCCAGTTTTTTTCATGAAAACCTGATGCAAATAAGTGAAACATCATCTGACAACAGTCAATGTATATGAGTGAACGGTCAAAAGGAAGGAAAAAAATAGTGTGTGGGGAACCCCACAGAGTTGAGTGACAGCATGTGTTACAACATGTCAGAGTGACCATATTGTGTTACTGACTCATTAATGCACTTAAAATAGCATGTCCAAATAAGGCTAGACTTAATAAAGAATAAGTACAATTTAAGATGAAATGAAACAAAGATATAGTAATGTAAAATATAAAAAATAAAGTACATGAATGTTGTGCAGATCTTACTGGTACCTGAAAGCAGTGGAAAATACCAATAAGTTTTCTGACATCCAGCTCTGCGGTTCACTCTCCTCGCTGCTAGGGAGGGCAGAGGTGTAAAGATAGGGGCATGTTTAGGGGCATGTTTACACCCTTTCCACTCCCAAATAGCAAGTGCTTGATGGCTACATCACAGGATTATTGTGATTACAGCAATTATTGTGTGCTTAATAATAGTATGACAAACAGTTTTCGCTTGCCATTCGTCCTTTATATATATATGTCCAGGAGATGAGTGGAAAACGTTTTAGCTCTATTGGGGGACACTATGAAGGAAGAAGTTTCTATAGAGATTTTGGGCAGCAGGCCAATCTCAAAATTTCTTCAGGAATTGTTATTTGAATGAACTGTCAACAGGTGTGGTTCCCCATGGAGTAAAAATTTAATTGGAGAAAGTTTCCTGGGGGGGAAAGGGGACATAAGGTGTGTGTGTGTGTCCTTTTCTCCCACAGTGGGGTATGAGAAGGTTCTTAAACTATTTTACACAATAATCTTAGTAATTGATTTCTCATGACCAGTCACTTTTGACCGGGAACATCCATGAGTGTACCCAAGTTCAATAAAACACACAAAATATAATAAAAATTCTCAAATATTTGTTTATGCATCCCAGTGCCTTGTGTAAACAAAGTAATGGAACTTTTTTATCGACGATTTGATCAAATTAATTGCATTTTCTAGAGAAAAAAATCAGTCAGATTTGACCGGAACACAATAGGAGGGTTAAAAAAATATTCTTTTATTTCTCTGCCACTATTCCATCCCATTCCATTAAAGCATTAATTGCTGCACTGAGTGCACTATTCTGCCTCCCTAGGCTGAGCTGAAGCTTGCTGAGATGGAGCATGCTGGAATGGAGCACTCAATCCTCATGCCTGATGTTCAGCCCTACGGCTCCTGTAGCGTTAATAAGAATTATTAACAACAATCTCAGCTAGACATCACATTTCTGATAACTCTTATATAGAAAGAGAAGCTTCGCTTGACCACTGAAATGCTGTTGATTAGACACAAGCTTGAGAACCTCTCTACACCAGAACCAGAGGATTTCAGGTTAAAAAAGACAGGTGTGTCATTGCATTATATAGAGAAGTTCCAATGCAAGCAGTTGTCATTTGGTGAATCAAATTCTTTTGATTATCTCTGTATTGTCATAAAACACTCATTGAGAATTCTGCTTGTCATTATCTACAGGCCACCAAAGTACTGTCCTAATTTTAGCAATACATTTCTGAAATGTTAGTGATTTCCACTGATTTTTAATATGGAAAGTTTTAATAATTATACTAATGTTCCTAACAGCACATTTTGTGAGTGGGGTTTGATGGCCCCACTCGTATGCATGGTCATATAATGGACTTCATACACTGGTTATCTGTTAAAGTCTCCGAATTACTTCTGTGAATGTTTTAGATGTGGCCCTCTCTGATCATCACTGTGTTTTCTTTGATGCATCATTTTCTCCTGTTATCCAAATTAGCCCTATAACTGCCAAAAAAGGTATATTAATGCAAATGTGGAAGCGATATCTATGGTTTTGTGGAAGCCATATCCATGCTTTCAAGAATATCAGCACAATCTGTAGATGAATGTCTGTCATTTTAAATCTAAAATGCTCTGTCATTATGCATCCTTCAAGGTCAATACCAATTCTGGTAAACAGACAGCATCATGGAGAAATTTCTTAGTCCTAAATCAAAAGAAAGAACGCAGGAAAGCTGAGCGCCACTGGAGTCAAACTAAACTTGATATTTTTAAAGAGAGACAGCTACAACCTTAAATTGGGTGGCGCTAGAAGAGCATATTTGAGTAGTGTCTTCAGGTCTATGTCTATACACATAAGTAACACGCCTATCATGTTCATCTTTTATCCTGTAGATGCAAGAACTCTTAAAGGAATAGTGCTTCATTATAAACCATCTACATGTTCCCATCTACACATTCTATCTTTTTAAACAGTGTGTTATTAGTTTAGTGCAAGACCTGTTGCAGATTGTGAATTATCCACTAAACTCAGGGACCACTGAGTTTAGCTGTTTAGCTTTTGAGATGCCAGAATGTTGAATCACAGGTTTAACATAATCACTTAAACTAATTCTGTCCTGTTTTTAAAAGAAATTGCAGCATCCAGCCATTTACTTGTTTGAACACAATGTCTCTACAGAAATGAAGTAATGTGGTGAACAAGCTAGATGGATCTGAGTGCTATCTGCATAGCTATGAAAAGTTGTCGTGTTCTTTTGGAGAATTTGAGGAAAAGGTGACCCAAGAATGGTTCCATAAGGTATTGCAGTATTCTCGGATTTATGCAATACATTGCGAGTATTGCGACTGTTTTTCAGTGTTTGGGCTAGGAACCTTAGTTTCAGAGTTTTAATACATTAGCACACCAAAGACATTTTGGACAATGCTATTTTAGACGCTTCCAACTTTGTGGACACAGTTTTGGGAAGGCCCTTTTCTATTCCAGCATGAGAGTGCACAAAGCAAAGTCCATATAGACATAGTTGGATGAGTTTGTTGTGGTAAAAACTTGATTAGCCCACACAGAGCCCTCATGCCTTTGGGATGAACTGAAATGAAGATTGTGAGTCAGGCCTGCTAGTCCAGCATCAGTGCCTGACCACAGAAACAAAATCTTGTGAAAATCCTTCCAAGAAGGGTGGAAGCTGTTGTAGCTGCAAAGCGGTAAACCAAGTCCATATTAAAGTCTCTGGTGGTATAATAAGCATAACAATACTTTTGTCCATATAGTGTAAGTGTCTGTTAAGACAAAATAACCCCTGCCTTCTAGGTACATCCTGAACAATATATGGACTGTTCCCTAGAGCCCAGCCATTATGAGTTTTGTAATCTAAATTCAGAATAACATCACTGTGCAAGTGGAGTCACTCCTGTTGGTTGCGTCATACATGTACAAATGACAAAGCAGTACATCCTGATTCAGTGTAGTTCTGTATTATTATTACTAGTGTTTATATTATTGTAGTTTTGTTAGACAAAAAAAATGAACTATAGATGAGTCTAGCATTACCTGGAAATCAAAGCTAGGAAGCTAAATGGCTGAGTAAATCTGGATCAATGCAGCAGCAATTTCATGAGCAATTTCACACAAATATGTAGAAATGTCACATAAACAACTTTTCCTGATCTGTTATGTAACCATCTTATCTTAACTGTCACTTGCTTGCACTTATGAGTGCACTTACTCATTGCGCAAGCTAATACTTGAAAGGAACTATTAATTTTCAAGTCACTATAGGAACATTTCTGTGTCCTTTTACAAAGGTATTATATTATTTAACGCCTTTTACGCTACTGAGCACAATACTGGAGTGATTTTGTGTGATCAGGGTAAAGTGGCTGCTTTAAGGTTTTTCAAGGGGAGGTGAAATCCAAATGGGTGGGTGGGGGGGGTTAGAGTGAGTTGTATTGAATTCTCCCTGCTTGGCTCGTCATACATGGATAGCTGCATTTTAAACTACTGGAGCATTTTTCCTACATGAAATTTGTAAAAGCAGATAGCTGTATAACATTTCTGATACATTACAGGGACTTGCATAAAAGGAAGCCTCCTTCTTAAAAGGCAGAGCACTTCAAATACTTTCATCTGATAGATAAAATGCATTTTTTCACTATGCGCAGGTGCTCTTGGAAGTGTCAGAGTTCTTTCCCCACCGAGATATACAACTCGGAAGGTCACGAAACAAAAAACAAAACAGAACAGTGAGGTGAATGGGTGCCCTTTCCAGAAAAAAACATTTATTGCCACAAAAAAGCAAAAAAGGCAGAAGATATTTGCTGTTTCTGCATTATTGTGTGGATTTCCTCGTAAAACTATGAGTACATACATTTATATATATATAATATACAACTGCCACTTTAGTTCTTCCATTTACATTTACGGCATTTTATCAGACACTTTTCATCCATTCCCTATCTACAGGGGACAGTCTTGGAGCAACTTGGGGTTAAAGGTCTTGCTCAGGAACCCAGTGGTGGTATGTTGAAGGTAGGATTCGAACCCATGACCTCTTGGTCTAGAGGCAAGTATCCTACCCACTATGCCACCACCACCCCAGTTCTTCCATCCTTCCAATTTGAAACCAAACCAGTTACAGCTGTATATTTACAACAAAAGCTGCCCCCAGCACCAACATTCACACAAGTACCTGCCCAAAAACACCTCAGCTGCCTTGCATTTCACTATTACATATGAGGAGAAAAGTCCACTTGCTTAAGGAAGGGGAATGTTAAAGGAAGATAACAAAAGTCAAAGACTAGTAGACCACTTCTTTAACTGTCACCATCAGATTAAAGGTACATAAAGTTTTCATCAAGCTTCACTCTTGCTTGAGAGTTGAAAAATTCATTGGTTCATCTTTCCTCTGTGAGAAGACTCAACACTGATGGGATGTATCTATCAAGAAGACTTTACTGAGAAGAGGAATTTGACAGCAAAAGAAGAACACAACTAAAACATAGAAACTGGACGTCTGAGATGAGTAAGGTTTTCTAAATTTGAACATTGCAGGTGTTTACCAGAAGCCTTGAAAAATGGGGCATGTTACTTTAAAAAAAACTGAAAGTGAGAAATGGAAAGGAACGGAAGTTAATAAAGGATGAGAGTGGTGCACTAAATTAGTTGTTGAGAACTGTGCAATTTTCTGTTAAATATATCTTTCCTGCTTCTTCCTGAGGCTGAAAAATAAATAACTGGTCTTAAATGGCTATGTAGACCGTAAAGGCTACATTTATGTGTTGCTTTTTAACCTTAACCTGTATAATACATCTCATAGCACTCTCATACTTGTGTGTGGATTTTGTCCTACTGATTTCAAATGGTAGTGAAAGAAACCATTAACCATAGCACTATAGCTCATTATTTCCTGACCTTTTCTGTGGAAAAAAGATTTGCTTATGGCACTTGTGTGTAATACATTCACTTTTTAACCTAAGGAGGTAAGACTGGGGGAACAGTGAACAAATCAGAAGTTTTTCTCACTTTAAATATAGTACTATCATTGTACCCTCTAATTTTGTTTGGTGCTAGTAATATGAATATTTTCTTGATGATTGATCATATATTTTACGCTCAGTACTTTGTAGACACCTGCTTATATACTGTTTCCTGCACATGCAGTAGTACCCCTTCACAGCTGACACTTGACATTGGGCATGATGACTGATGAAGCACACAGAGGAAGTGGAAAACCGAAGACCTCATGCAGCTATTGCTTTCTTCTGCAGTGAAAAGAAGCAGATATCCGGACTGGGGACTGAAAAAAACAACAATGGAAAGGAAAGCTGTAAGAGCGGGTAAAAGAAAGCCAAGAAAAAGATCTAGAGAATGTGAGAAAGACAGAAAAGAATGACCATTTTACATTTATTTTGAGATGAGGCTTTAGAAAACAAATTTAATTTACAACTACATTTACATTTTTCATTTGCAGTTCTCCCCAGTTCTAACATAAAAGTAAGCTCTACTGGCAGAAAACATGCTACTTGTAAAAAGTAGTAAAGAGTAGTAAAGCAGGAAACATGGATGGTTTATTGATTCGAAGCACATTCGGACCAGAAAACTGGAGCTGAAGTCTTTCATTTGCCATGCGTGTGTTCTTTGAATCTACTCTTCAAAGTAGATAAATCTAAAAATAACAACTGAAACCTCAACATAACATTTAAGCTTTCATGCAATTGCTGGTGATGTAATAGTGCTTGGTAACTTTATCTTCACCTGGAAGATTTATAAAATTGTTCTTAACTTCAGGTGGTGGTGGTAAAAACAAAGGGTTACACTCAAGCACCATTAAGTCCTATTGGTACAAATCCTCAGCAAGTAGAAAAATGAGCCTCCATGAAATAAATGTTTTTGTTCATACTTTTCACTCATCAGAGAAAGACTTTTTGATTCTCATATAACTGTGTGTAATTATTGACAGTTGAGTGGGCACACTATAGCGCACAAGCTATAATAAGTTTCTAGTTCCTAAAAGAGAAAACACCTTGCTTGACTCTACATGAGCCTGGGTACATGTAGACATTTTTGTGCGTATATGTGCAGAAGAGTGCAAAAAAATGATTTAAGCCAATGGGCAATTACTAATTAGCAAATTAGATATTTTAGGTAGGTGATGATTTCAGCTGTCTTAAGCAGGTGGAAAACAGACTATATTTAGAACTGTAAGTGTTAATGTTTCTTGCTTGGATAAATTGCTGTTTTGATTGTGCATGGGAATACACAAAGACAGCGAGGCAAATCTATAGAAAAAAGAAAAGAAAACATTAAAGAGCCAAAATACAAATAATAATTTATAAAAAAGTGTATTTAAGTGAGTTTAATTGTCTTAAGGACAGCCCCAATGAGACAACAAGTTGCATCACTGTGTGTGTATGTGAGAGAGAGAGGTTGTGTAGGACTGATGCCACAGATGTAATGTAAATATTGTATACGCATGTACTGACGTTTAAGACCCTCATGGAGTGTGTAGGTGGAAAACAGTACAAAAGTCATTATTAAGTCCAAAAAATATCCATACCTGCAGACGACTTAGGAAAGAGCACAGAGAATGATAATATACAGGCATTGACATGAGCGGTACACAAGCAGGAATTGGCATATGTAAAAAAAAGTAAAAAGTAAAAACCTTAACAAGAAAAATAATAACGACGTTTTAAAATTGGGCTCCTGCCGGTCCGTGATTCCTTGCTTCTGCACCAATCAAAATTTAGTTAGATCAGGTCTGATCGAAGTGCTTTTGTCCCTGCATGAGCTTAGTTAGTGCTCATAATTCACATGATGTGAGGGTTACACTGAACTAATGTTTTTCACAGGTGAAAGTCAGTTAGCTTGTACTGGAGAAGGAGATTAGGTAAACCTGACTGAGTTTACAAATATTTTTAATAGGGGGGTGGGGGTGATCCTTTATCCATCTCAGTGATTTTGTGTGTGTGTATGTATATATATTAGTGTAAACCCTAAATATGTCTCCCAAATATGCCTCCAAAACACTTTTTCATTTTAAATCTTAAAACATTACCTTTTATACATAAAGGTAAACCCCTAGTGTATGGGGGAGGGGGGTGGTAGCCTAGTGGTTAGGGTATTCACCCTCCAATCAGGATGTTGTGGGTTTGATTCCCAAGACTGCTAAGCACCTCTGAGGTACCCTGAGCAAAGTACCGCCCCCATACACTGCTCCCCGGGCGCTGTGTCCCTAGCTGCCCGCTGCTTCACTCTGTGAATTGGTTAAATGCACCTTCACTGTTCACTACAGTGTACACTGAACTGCTGTCTCTCACAGTGCTAAAATGCAAAATACCAATATTACCTCTATATAGACTGTACTGTAATTTATGCAAGCACATATTTTTTGGTATTACTCTAGTAAATATAGTAATCATTTCATTACATTTACAGTAATAAAAACACAGGGCTTTGAGAAGAACAAAACGAAAAACACAAGAACACTCGAGATAGCTCCATGTGGGAAACAGTTCTGATGTGGGAACACTGGGCTGTCTCTGACAGAGATGTGTAACAGGGCAGCAGCCAATCAACAGGAAGGAGATATGAAAAACCCGGATGTTACAGCTTTATTCATGGCAATATATAATTTACAAATTTTCTAACAAAAACATCAACATTAATTCAGCTGAATTTCAATATAATAATAACTATAAATGTTTGGTCCTGTCCAGAGAACACAAAGAAAGCACAGCTTGGGTTGGTGAAATATTCAGAGACGGGAGGTTTGAAAGTAGCCAATCCGAGAATGTTATTTATTTCTCCTTGCTGCTGATTGGCTGCTGACCTTTGGTGCAGCGGCACTACAGAATTTCCCCTTCCTCTTGAGTGTTATGTTTTTCATTTTGTTATTTCTAAAGCCCTGTATTTTCATTATTGTATATTAAATGAATGTATTACTGTATTAACCTGCTTATACCAAAGAAAACAACAGCACATACCAAAGAAAACACGTGTGCTGTCACGGTCGCCTAATGCTGTCTTTTCTTGTGTTTCTTTTGCAGGCTCGTGCTTCAACCATGTTCTGAATTTCATGCTGCGTGTTGATAGAGCTGGATTCTGATTACCTCGTTGTTCCTTTTGCTTGCATGCGAGGGAGGTCATCCTTTGTTTGTTCTAACTTTTCTAGAGAAGCACGAGCCTAGCTGTTTTGGTTTTTCTGTTCATGTGTGTTTTGATTTTGTGATTCTGAGTCTTCTAATTAAATCATTTACCTGTATTGCCATAGCATCCTCCCCTTACCTTACGTACCACTCAACATGACATGTGCATGAATTACAGTACTGCCAACAGAGGAGTAGCTGTATTTATATTCTAGCACTGCGGGAGTTTAGTGTAAACTGTACAGTGTGGGTTTACCTTTAAATTTTCTCAAAGGGTAATGTATTAAAGTTTCGGGAGCATGTTTAGGCTTTACACCATAAAAATGGGCATTTTTAGGAATTTCTTTTGCCACATCAAAACATAGTGGTTTTTCACTATATTCGGGCGCTCTTGGAAACGTAACCCCCACTTTTAAATATATACAGCTGGAATTATATGTTCCTTTATTTCAGGCTGGAGAGAGTGATTATTTTCTGTACCCACTACGCATGCCATCCAACAGGGGGCAAAACTACCAGAAATGCACAATGCTCCATTGAAGATGGAGAGGAGTCTACATCGTAGAGGATACACAGAGTCTGCCTTAAAGGTAATAAAAGCATCTCTCTCCTGTATATAGCTCCGTCATGTTTTTATCATCATGACAAAATTCTGCAAATTTTCTGCAAGCTTATTTTAAACTCGGTTCCTAACTCATACATACAGTGCAGTTTATCGCAGTGCCATGTTGAGAAATGTATGCCATATTTTGTCTTTAAAGAACAATGGGTCGCATTGCACACATTCCTTCATCACTTGTGCCATCTTCACCCTTCATATCTTTCTTGCTGCACATACGTATTGTATCCCAGACTTTCAAACCATGAAAATTGGGCAGCAAACAAAATCGAACAGCAACAGATACTACAGAGCAAAGGTCAAAAGCTTTGTTAGCACTGATCTCATAATGGTACTGCACTCTGACCAAATCTCTTTGTATCACTCTTACTCACCTGACAGAGCACTGCCTAGCAGCTGTTAAAAAATAACAGCCTAAAAAAACTTTGACAGGCAAAAGCCTGCTCAAAAGAAATAGCTTGAGGCATGGCAATCGCAACCAAATACATCTGTGCTGAAAAAGTCCTTGTCCTGCTCTATTTTTCTCTATGCTTTATATTTTACTTGACAACAATGAAGCTCCAGCTCACACCACAATTATGTTTGTAAGTTAGGAACCATCTAAAAATTATAGGAGAAAAACTGTAGTTATTATCAGGGTTGGAATTGACCTGGAGTTCAAAGTCAAATCCTGTGGAATCCTAGAGTTCAAAGTCAAAACAGAATAATGTATGCTGTACCAGCACATACAACTGATTATATTAATACACAATAGGATCCACTATGAAATAAAACCTCCTATTTCATTCTAGAGGTCACGTCAATGTCACCTCGACAACACCCTAAGCGGCCCAGCTTGGGGAAGGCTCATTGCATCCCCGTGTCTTTGTGCAAAACCTGGCAACCCATCTCTTCCTGATTAGCTCCAAAGCAGTTAGGTAACCTCACCTGTTTCTTGTTTGTGTTTGAGTTAAGCCTTGTTTATGTTTTATGAGTCTTGTCCTGTAATTGGTGGTCCATGTCAAGCCCCCTGTGTCTCCTTAGTTAAAATCCAGTCAATTCCAATAGGCTAATGTGCTGTCACCCTCGTTCTACCCTTTGTCAGTCAGTCAGTCAGTCAGAGAGAGAGAGAGAGAGAAAGTGTGCGCACCTTGGAACACTCATGTATGTTAGTCTATTCTCTGAACAGGCCTGTGCGTCATGTGAGAGACAAGCAACGGATTTCTGCACAGAGGCTTCAGTAAGGTGATTGTAGTTTCAAGGTTCACCTCTGTGAACGTGATCTCCCACTCTCAGAAGTGACCAGTCGGGTTGCCCCATCAGTAGGCTGGTACCTCCTACATGGCTGCTGTGCTTCACAGAGCTACAAATCTACTGGACTCCTAGAAAAAAGTGCCAAACTCATCTCAGTCCATGCCACGTCTTTGCTTCCCGGGCTGAGCGTGACCCTCACCCTAGTCCGGCAGAGTTGGAGAGGCTACCTGCACCCCGTTTAAAGAACAGTTCTGTTTGTGTTCTCTGAGAACTGTGAAAGTTTAAGTATCATTATAAAACCCTTATTGTCTTCCCAAGACCCCAGCATCTGCGTCCTCCTTCCCTGTGTCCACCATGACACTAGATCACTACTGGAAGGAGTTGAGCTAACCATACGGACATGTCACTGCATAACAACTCATGCAAGTCATTTTCAGCTCTTCAGTAGTGCATGTGGATATATTTTGGTCATAAGCTAGGTCAGTTTAGGTCTAGGTGAGTTTTGACATCCGATTCCATGACAGAGTAACGAGTAGTACCAATACCCATTCATGTCCTCAAGCAATGAAGAAACTATGTTGGCATTAATCCAGCATCTTGATATCTGAAGTATTCAGTGAAAAAATATTTGTTGATTTTTGTGTTAATGGTTGAACATTTTCAACAGTGAGCTTAGCTGAAAATGTCCAGGATAATTTAGCATGTTCATTTGTTTCACTCAAAAGTATGATAATGATTGATAGTAATTGTGAGATAGCTAGGTACATAAACAAATTATCTAAAGTAAAAGGCTAAGCCCTTCAACATCTGCACCACACCATGGACAGAAAATAGAATCTGCTCTTGTATTTTTCCAGTTGATGCCTCAAAGGTAAAAGCTCACAGACCTAAGCTGGAGTGGCTACCTTCCATGTAACACTATGTCCAGACAGACTGTTCTTAAAGCTGTTATTTAAAAAAAAAATTGTCAATCTTGGCATGAATAAGAATATTAACAAACCAGTTATCAGAGCAGGTACTCTTATTTATTATCTTGAACTTGCATACACATAGACCATATCAGAAAGGCTGTGGATGTGAGAACTCTATTCTGTAATAGAGTGAGAAAAGAAAGGTGAGGAGGAAACTGATTCTGTATTGTAGCATAATGGTCCATTAAGGTTTGGAATATCTTTGGGTTCACTGCAGCTCCCCAGCCCTTCAGCTGCTTGAAGTCAATTCATTATGCTTTGGGATAGAAAAACACTTTGCCATTAACAGTTATCTAATGACTTTCAATTAATAAAACAATGACATTCTGTGACATAGAAGATGAGATGGGACTTTGTATCTGTTTAGTGCTGATACTGATATCAGCAAGGGAAGTAAAGCAAATAAGCTGTTTTTATGAGCTACATATAACAAATAAGACTTAAGTGTGTTAGAGCAGTAAAAATTAGGTGTGTTGAATTAATGCGTTCATTTCGATCACTTAATCACAGAAAAAAATAACACGTAAAATACTCTTTTTTTACTTTAATTTATTGTGGCGAGCTGGCGGGCATCATGAGTGTTTGGACCCTGCTAGGGCCTGTAAAGGGTTAATGTGGGGTTCATATGGGGGGTTACTGGGGTGGCGTGATGTGTGGGGGGGGTGATGAGCTGCACCAGTTGCATAAGTTTTGGCGGGTTTTTCTGTGGGTTTAGGGAGGGGCTAAGGGGTTTTGCTCCTCAGTTCGAGTTGGGGTGTCTTAGAGAGCAGACATGCTGTTTGTAGCTGTGTGCTTGAACAATAAAAAAAGCAAAGAAAATGCAAGTTCCTGACTGCGTGTCGCCTTCTTCCACGG
>JBBPDC010000019.1:12102660-12114370 GCA_037974485.1 Hemigrammopetersius urotaenia
GGCCGAGGGTGGCCGGAACGGGGCATGCAGGAACGGGGCCTACAGGGCTGGGACACGCTCTAAGGTCTGCAGGGCCTCTGCGGTCAGGGCCTAGGTTGTCAGGGGCTGTACTCTCAGGGGTTGCACTGTCAGGGGCTGCACTGTCAGGGGCTGTACCGTCAGGAGCTGTACCATCAGGAGCTGTACCGCCCGGAGCTGTACTGCCCGGAGCTGTACCGCTCGGGGCTGCACCGGCAGGGGCTGCACCGTCAGCAGCCACGCACTCGGTCACAGTCACGCACTTGGTCACGGTCACGCACTCGGTCACAGCCTCGCACTCGGTCACAGCCTCGCACTCGGTCACAGCCACGCACTCGGTCACAGCCACAGCCACCTCACACTCGGCCTCACTAGCAGGCCCGCTAGCCGGGTGGCTAACTGAAGCCTCACTAGGCCCGCTAGCCGGGCTGCTAACTAAAGAGCTAACTGGAGCTGGACTAGTAGCAGCTAAGCTATCCTGGGGGCTAACGCTAGCCGGGAAGCTAAGGCTACGGGCTGGGGCCTTACTGTGGGTTTCTGGCGTGGGAAGGTGGCCAGCTGGAGCGGTGGAGGCTTGGAGGGACTCCACGAGCTCACCGATGGCGCGGGTGAGCTGCTCCAGCTGTAGTTGGTGACACAAGAACAGAACGTCAAAATAAGGGCACAGAACATGAAACAAAAGGCAAAAAACAGAAAACAGTGGCCTCTAGCGGCCACCGACTGTGACAGGTGCCAATAATGATGGAGGGCAGTGTATAAATATATACACGTACACACACATACACGTACACACACACATACAGATACACACACATCCAACGCAAAACACATACCATATCTTCTAAATTCATGTGCCAGCTGGGTATTTATAGTGATCTGGTAACCCAGACTTGCCCAGTAACACCAGCACATCCATGATTTCACTTTTTCAAACTTCACATGCTCAGTTTGTGCATAGCAAAATATAGCATGTGTCTATTTTGGGAGGATTATGGAGAGAAAGTATAAAGGCATGGGCCACGCTGAGTATGGATCTGGGTCAGTGGTATCGTGAGACAAACACAGCTGGATCTCCCAGATAGAAATTGAGTCTTTGATGTCACACGTTTAGCCACAGCATGAGTGAACACTCCTACTGCAGTTTGAGATGAGATTTCTTATGTGGTCCATCATTATAGCTGCCATTTAAGTCATAAAGCATTAACAGGTACCAGGCAAAAGTCTTAGACACCTTATATTTAATTCACATTTAGCTAAGCAGTACATGCTTTTAAAAGCTAATATTGGAAGATATATATACAAATAATATTAATACAGCAAATAATGGTTTTATGCATATCTATGTAGTTCTTTAGTCATTCCCAGACCTCTCCTCATGGAAGCCCAATATTATACCTGGTTCAGCTCAATTATTAAATGTAATCAATCAAATTTAATTCAATCCAAACAACAGCTGGAGGTGAAATATAGAATCAAACCTGTGTTATTCTAACCTCCTCACAAAACTTCTAGTACTTACAAACAAAGCAGATCTTTGTGTGTGTGAGTGTGTGTGTATTTAAATGTCTGTGTGTGTGTTTGTGAGTGTGTGTGTGTGTGTGTGTGTGTGTGTGAGTGTGTGTATTTAAATGTGTGTGTGTGTGTTTGTGTGTGTGAGGGTGTGTGTGTGAGTGTGTGGCTGTGTGTTTGTGTGTGCAGATGTGTGTGTATCTGAATGTGCGTGAGTGTGTGTGTGTGTGTGTGTGTGTGCATTTGTGAGTGTGTGGCTATGTGTGTGTGTGTGTGAGTGTGGTTGTGTGAGTGTGGTTGTGTGTGTGTGGGTGTGCGTTTGTGAGTGTGTGTGAGTGTGTGAGAGAGAGAGTGTGGCTGTGTGTGTGTGGCGGTGTGCGAGTGTGTATGTGTGCGTTTGTGAGTGAGTTTCTTAATGGCAAAACACCAGGTTATAAATGCAGAGTCACAGTGTGACAGTACAGTTGTAACCAGACACAAGGGCTTGTATATTTTACCCTCAATTAAACAGTTATTGTAGTAGGTAATGCTTGTCACTACCTGTGTGCAGGTGCTGTCACAGCTGGATATCGTCGTGCCCCTACAGCTGCTGATCGGCATGTTCTCCGATGGCGTAAACTCTTTGAAAGAGCTGGCCAATCAGAGGAAAGCAGGAGCTGCGGACCTGACGAGAAACGCGGGAGCCAGACGGGTATGACTGACATTTATCAGCTGGACTGAGTTCGTTATGACACTCTGTGGTCTGTTTAGGAAGGACTGTGAGCAGAGCAAGACAGGCGTGAGTCTCTTCAATTACTGGGTGCAATAGTACAGGGAGGCTGGTTGTCATGACAACAAGCTGGGGACTAAATATAGTCTTGTTAAAGAGCTTGATTATTGGCAAGCAAGATAGAGCAGCCTATCCAAACACAGCTGGACGTGTGAACAGATAAAGGACATAGTGTTCGCAGAGCAAAATGTCACTAAATAGCATCTATTTACTAGCTATTACTATTCGTTACATAATATCAGAAACAAAAGTTTTTTGATCCTGGAGGAAATTGCTAATGTTGTGGCTGCACAGACACAGAGACAACAACAATATACAGTAATCCCCTGCTTTTCGTGGGGGTTACGTTCCAAGAGCACCCGCTTATATTAAAAAAGCGCGTTGTTGTGTTTTGGTAAAAAAGAAATGCCTAAAAATGCCTACTTTTATAGTGTAAACCCTAAATATGCTCCCAGAACTAGTGGTGGGCCGGTATCGACGTTATCGACATTAACATGCTGGGTTAATGTGAGACTCTTATCGGGCGATAAAAAAATATCGCGTTAATCTATTCACAAAGTTGGGTCGGGAGCTGGGTCTATACTACGCAAGCTGCCTACTGTGAAACAGGGACGTCACTAGGAGGGAAAGACAAGGGGGGCTTGGCCTTAGCCCTCAGGGCTGTAGAAAGGAATTAGCTGAAAACTTTTCACCAAACCTTTCCTTTCACTTAAGGAAACAAGTTAAGCAGTGAACAGTTATGGACACTCATAGTATTGTTCTGCTGAACTGAATACAAATGGCGATACCAAAGAAATATTACTAAAAGTGTAAAAGTGGTCTGCAGGCCTAGGGGCTTGAAGTTATACACCTGTAACCATGGAAGTGATTAGAACACCTGAATTTAATTATTTTGAGTGAATATAGTGTATAATTGAATGCCTAAATACCTAAAGCACTGAATTTAGCCACTCATCTAGAAGCAAACATCTGCTCTCAAACCCAATGTCTCATTGATGCTGTAGAGCCATCAGATTCCCCTTGATCTCATCATTGTAATGTAGAGGCTGAGATGACAGTAGGAAAAGCAACTGTGTTTGACAGACAGTCAAAGTACTCAAGTCAATAGGTGTTCAGAAATCTTCAGCGCTGCTTAAACCTGCACTCTGTTGTCAGTCTGCTGTCACTTCTTGATTTGCTACATTTTTACCCCACTAAGTCAACCACTAATGAGAACTTTCACCCTGTCTCTATTTCGCCCTGTTCTTCCCAACTGACATGTTTGTGTTCCTGCCATCTGCTTAGGCACTATTCATAGTGCCTTGCGCTTCTACAAGAGATCATATTTTTGAGTATGCTCATGATGCAAGCAATGAATATAAATTATTGCTCTCAACCTCAGGTCATTAAATATACTGCATAACACTGGTACCATGACTATTCAAAAATTCAGGGAAGTTTGCTTAGGATGAAGACAATAGCTTGCATGTCATTAGGTAACATTTTCATATGGTCCCTGCTGTCTGCAGTAATGCCAGATCAAAGCAAACCTTTAGAGGATAAGTATGAAAATGAAAACAGACCTGCTATCAAAATGACTTGAACTCAAAGACTCAAAAAATTAAGTTAAAAATAAATGAACAAAGCAGAAATATCCTCCGAACAGAGTAATCATATTGGCTAGATCATCCAGTGTTTTGTGGATTCATTCATGAAAAAAATGCATAAATATTTTACAGCAAATGATCAAATACACAAGGTGGCAGATTCATTAATAATTCCTAACACAGGATATCAATAGCATAGTGAATCATTTCCTGTTTTAGGGAGGAACACCACTGTTATAATAATAGTTCCCTATAATGCTACTGTTAAAATAAAAGTAACTGTACATTTACTAAACATTCTATCCATTTATACCTACCAGTTTATTAGTAGTTGTAAAATTATTATTTGTATTTTTGTTATTATTAGCAGTATTATTACTAATATTATAACTGTTCACTACCACCACCATCATCATTCAGAGGCCGACAATATTAAGTACTAGGGGTGTAACGGTACACAGATGTCACGGTTCGGTACGTACCTCGGTTTTGGGGTCACGGTTCGGTACGGTTCACGATACAGCAAAGTTCAGCAACAAAAAGTTCTAAAGAATGAGGCTTGGTTTGTTTTTGTTTATTTTAAATAAACAGCAGTGTATCAACCAGTAAACACATACACTTGCTTAAATTTCCATGTATGTGTAAGGCAGCAGAAGTGTTACGCCAGTAGGTGGCACTATTGCACCACACTACGAGCAAGGTTTATGATTTCCTTGCACTTTTTGGTCCCTCTGTGATTCCGTATTACTTCAATCACGTCTTCTCCGTAACGGTTTGGTACGAATAAATGTACCGTTACAGCCCTATTAAGTACACAACATAAGATGGCCATCCAGTTAAAGTAGGATAGTCTTGGTCAAGATTAAACATTTTAAAATAAACGTCTGTTTAATTAAAGTGTGCAATGCATTATTGTCATTAAAAGCTTCCTACTTTCTTTCCATTAAACATGTGCAACAAGAAGACCATCAAAAATACCTCACTATTGTGTGCAGTTTGCAAAAGATTACTTGAAACATGTTGTAATGCTCTTGAAATGTGGAACCTCCCACAGTAATTTTAAAAAAATAAAAGTAAAGTGGCCCCTTTATAGTCATGTGTGAACAATGTGAAATTATTTCTCTGCATTTAATCCATTCACAAAGTATTCAAAAAGTATTGATGTATTGATGTGGAAATTTACAAAAAAACCTTTTTTTTTTCCATTCCTTCTAAAAGGCCACGTCACAAAACCATTGACATGTCAGCGGTTGTTTGAAAAACATTTTCTATACTTTTAGTTTCTCTTTTCAGCTTCTTTTAATCATGTTAATTTTTCTGTTCCAGTTCCCCTCATGCTTCCATCGTCGGTCTCTCTCCCCTTCACTCACACTGTGAGATTAAACAGACTTTTTTGGCCAGACGGAGAGTTGAAGGGAGGATGCAGGACTGAAGAAAAGGACAGGTGAAGAGGTGGCGGTGTAGCTAAGCGCTTGCTTTCTCCACACATTCCCACTTATCAGCCTCAGAGGGGAGAACAGGAGGGCCCAAGTCCCACAGACTGATTTCAACTGTTATTCTCTTATGGCAGTGCAAAAGCAATAAACAACCTTACGGTTTCCTTTCACTCACCTCTAAATAAAAATCAGCTGTAGAAATTAGGGGAATGATGGAGTGACCATTCCAACTGACGCTGACAGGAATGGGCTTGCATGCAGCCTGATATACAGGGGGAACCTCAACTCAAGTGTTGCATTAAGCATGTTAATTTCTTCCACAGCTTATTTACTGCAAATTAGCAGCCAATTAGCAGTTATTAAACAATTGAATGACCACACAAGGTCCATGTACATAATGGCAGAGCTGGGATAGACTAATTAAATCTTCACTGATGAGGTAGATGTTCAAAAACATTTGTGCAATTACTCAATTAGTCAGGGCAACAGATTGTTTCTAAAAGAGTTGTAATAAGAAGCAGCAAGTGAAGGAATAGATAAAAAGTCATGTAAGTTGCAGATCTTATAAATTGCTGCCATGAGAATTTTTTTTTTGCTTTAATTGTGAAAGAACATTTCATGACACATTGGCTAAAGGTCCAAAATTATATGGAACAAGACCTTGTTACATTAACCTCCATGAATGCTGAGTGTTTTTCTTCTCCTGTAATGTTACAAAAATGTTACAAACCAAAACAGTTGGGTTTACATGCTAGTTTATTGAACACGGCATTTTTTGCCATGATGATCAAGCAGCTACCGAATCCGAAAGCTTGCTTTATTTTTAGCACAGAGTAATTTTAGCACTTTCCATGCTTTTCCAAAGAGCAAGCTCCTAAAGGACCATCTGTACAGGAGAGGCCGGCAGAGATGTGAGCTCCATGGAAATAGGTCATACCTCTGTCAAAAGAATGTCAGCACGAGACGTCCTACTGTGTGAGGAAGTAACACCATCGTGCAGTCATTACGCTTAACACTTTTTCAATGTCTGTACTGAACAGCCTAAACACAAACTCTTTTATTCCCACTTCATCTTCCTCATCAGATATTTGTTTTAATTTTAAATCTAGCAAACAGACATAAGTATTTCTTTTGTTTTGCTTCTCAAAGTAGTTTTCCTATTCCATTAGGAAATAATGTCTGCCAATGGAATTACCCACTTTAACATGTTAAAATGTCTTAATGCAAGTAAACGTCTATAAATAGGGTCGATATTCTTCTGGTATTCTTCCAGCAAACACATAATGACAAGAGTTAGGTATATAGTATTGGCAAGATATTGTAGAGCCCTTTCTACACTACTGCACACTGATCACAACAATCTTTAAATAGGGAGAGGAACATTTCAGTCCAGCATGCATTAAAAACTATTCTTGTCCTGATGCACCTCCCTTGTCTGCTTCTGAATATGGTGCTTGTAAATGGATCATTATCATTATTTTACCTCCTAATGGTGTGCATCACTCTTTCAGGTTCAAATGCAGGTACGTGAGTGCTTTAGAATCAGCAGAGTGGTAATTCTGCTGTGGATGAGTAATGGTAACATCCTGGATACTTGTAAAAAGAAATAAATGACCTAGGATATGCACATACATGGACACAGGAAGCAATAAAAATGTACCAAAATGCTAAGCTGAGGAAGCTTATTCAAACCTGCGCTCACTCGTGTCCACTCAACAAGACCTCCATGACATTTACAGCTGCCAATATTCCGCCTCCGCCTCCTCCTCCTCTGGGCAGGATAGGAGAAAATGGACAGGGAAATAGGTACACGAAGGTGGTGGAGAGCAGGGCAGTAGTACTGCTGCTCTACTGGAGAATGCCATTTCAAAATGTACGTAAGCTAGATAACCCTGACCTCTCCAATCGGCGTAGTGCTTGGAGCCTGAATGAGCACACCATCTCCGATCTCTCCAAACACTGCAATTCACCCACCCCCCCTACAGACTTTACCTTTGGTTGGACTGTCTAGGAGTCCAAAATCCAGACTTTTTTTTCCCAGTGACCCTTTCCAAAACCCATTTATTACTGCAGACCAGGATATTTCAGAATACTGGAGACTGAAGGGCAAATTCAGGCTTTCAGTCTTACAATTTATCTCTGCCCTCTCACTTACAGACACACACACACGGTCTGTGCCTTCCTTCTTCTTATCAAAGAGCTGAATGTGAGTGATCTGCAGTCACAGATCTAAGCTTAAATAATTTGCCTGGGTTATTCTTCTTATCAAACATTTTTCATTCTCGCTGATGCTTTGAACTGCTTTTGGCTGATTTTTCAGGTGGATGTGATACAAAAGCATAACTTGAAATGTGCTTTGCCCCTGACGTTTAATTCGCAATCTAATTCACTGAATTTTATAGTAAAAATAAAAATGTGCATAGGGCAGAATGTAAATACTTCCTATGTTCGTTTTTAACCATCTTGACTATTTTGTCCTTGTCAACTCTTTAGCTGCATACAACCATGACGAGGCCACTGAGCTCCAGGCTTGTTCTTGGTTTTCATACTGACATAAAAGACAAGTATGCAATGTTCAGCTCTGCTAGAGTGACAGGGGGTCTCAGAGCCTTGTTCAGTGGCAGCGGTCAGAAAAAGGACAAGGACGTTAGAACCAGTAGTCCTCCGGTTCAAAATTACCATCCTCTTTTGCCAGACCCTCCTTTCCTTGGTGTGCTGACCTTGAGAGCCCCCACCATTGCAGACATCTTATATTTTTGTGTTTGTAATGCTCAGACTGAGGCTATATTCTACAATATGCAGGAAATACTTTCTAAAGTACAACAAATCTTGGAGGTTAACAAAGAAATAGATCAATGTTGCGTGCATTTCATAAAAGCAACAAACTGTGGCAAGACAGACTGAAATTACAGTCAGTGAAAGTGCAGCCGATTAAAACAGAAGAGAACTGATTCAAAAGCCAGAGGGGGGTTCAGAGAGAGTGAGTGCAAGAGAGAGACAGACAGAGAGAGAGAGAGCGAGAAGAGAGCAGATCTGGCAGTTTTTAAGCATAGTAAATTAGCTTTTCCAACAATTTTGCTAATTTTATTCCTCTCTGATTTGAATGGGCTTGAGTGTATGCTGTGCATTAACAGAATAGAAGAGGCCTCAAAGGTGCTACAACACCGCATATCTGCCCTATTATCTTCATGGCCACCATAATCTTTATATCATCAAGCACTGCTTTCAATAGGCTAGAAATCTCATTAAACTCCACACAATGTAAACAGTGTCCTGAAAGGCCCCCTGAGGAAGCTTTAGACTGAGAATCAAGACACAATAGTATGCCATGTTGGCACAGTTGCAAGGTTAATGGCCAATAAAACTGGGTCGATTCTAATGGCACAAACAGTAAAAGTGGAAATAGGAATATTTCAAACCATGGTGAATTAATAAAGTCTCCTGCTCCATAAAAGTGATTTGTCTTTTATGTTTGGGCCAGAGCCGTTTTGTGACCCCAGCCTCTTTTATCCTCCACAGTTAGGTCCATTTCACATGGAAGTCAAATTTAGGAGAGGCTACAGTTTTGAAAGTATTGAGTCTGACTGCAGCGCGAATGACGCCACTGTTCAAAGGGTCTGTCTAATGGTTGATTTATCCTACCCTCGGTTGGCTCTTTTTGCTTGCAGAATGCTTTAGAGAAGTTTTATTTTAAATGATGGCAGGATGAGCACTGCAGCATTATAAGTAGTGCCACTTAATGCTTCATTTCTTACTGACATGGACCTCACAGTCATACAGGAAACAACGGGGGCCAAAATTGCTGCTGAGTATTATACAACCAATAACCAGGAGGAAATTGAATATAATATTGCAGCCATTTCAGGCTCCAATAGAAACCTTTGGAGGGGAAATTTCAATCCACTAGGAGGGGAAGTTTAGCTTTATTTCGATTCCTTGTGACTCTCTTTCATCCTCTAGAGAGACAGTCTTTTACACACCAGTACCCTTTCAAAATATCCCATAAAGCCAAACAGTCACAGCGCAACCACAGGGAATGACAGCCCAGCAGGGATATATTGGCCAGTGTTGGTAAAATGGCAGTTGATCGATTGAGGGCATTTAGGATACTTACATGACAAAGAATAAACAGAAATGGCATCGTGAGGTCCCAACAATAGATGAAGTTTTACCGCATAGGTCATATAGCAGTCAGCCAAATGGAATTTAATAGACTGAAAACAGTCTGTGTAGACTAAACGCGGATGCAAAGAGCTCCATAAGGAAAGGGACAAAGTTTACTGGCACCCACAGTAACCAAGTTTCCATCCAGTGTTTTGCGATGTTTTGTTATCGACAAACAGAATATGCATTAAAAAAATTTGCAAAATTTGCTGTCTCCAGCCTGTTTCCACCAAACTGGCTTTTTATCGATAAAATGGTGTGCGTGATGACATCACCCTCCCCAAAACGCACTGTCGCATACATTTTGGTGTATCGCAAAAAAAAAAAAAATCTGCCCTTGAGCCGTTTCCATTCATATTTTTGTGATTGTCGCAAATTATCTACCTTTTGTTTTCCACAAACAATGACCCCCACCCCTCCCTTCCGTTAAACAAAGGAAAAAATGGAGAGATTATTCACAGTTTTTTTAATTTGCCAGCTTACTGTTATTTCAGTTTCACAAATAATTAGAAATGTCCAAAATATCCAAAGACGACAGCAGAATGAAGCTTGTCTGACAGCCCTAGAGCAGTGGTCCCTAACCTTTATTTCGTCACAGACCGGTTTAACATCAGAAACTATTTTCACGGCCCGGCCTTTAAGGCGTGACAGATAAATATACATATACGTATTTCTACAAATAAATGATACGCACAAAAATGGGGATATTTTAAAAATATAATAATGGGGTATGTTTAAAATATACTAATAAACGTAAATCCAATGTGCACTCGCAGCTTTATTAACAGCATTTTCATACACGTTTTTTTTTGTGCTGCCCGCGGACCGGTACCACATGACACACGGCCCGTTATATTATGTCGACATTTATCGATAATTAGCATTTCCATCAGCTATAGCGGTAAAAAAATTGAAGCGCTAAATATTTTTGGAAACCTGGCTACTGAGGCTTTAGGCACCACAGTTACAAGTGCAATGAAGTCTACCATGTCAGAAAAGAAGTTGTTTGAATTTGATTAGTATAGGCTAGTCTACAGCTGAGAATGAAGTTTTGATATTTATCTTAAGGATGATGTGACAACAGAGTCACCTTAACTGGAAACGGCCTTGTTTTCCAAAGGCACCCTAAAGTTAAGACCATTTCAACTGATGGAGAAAATATTGATTGCAAGGCTCGCTCTAGCACTTAAGAATCATTGTTTCACTGTGCCTTTCTCCCACTGACCTTTCTGAAAGTGAAAAGTGAGCGTTATCTGTCTTGACTCCTTATTTATATGATTCACAGACATTGAATAAACAAAAAATAAGTAATAAAATACAGGAAAGTGCCACCTTATAGTCATGTGTGAACACAGCACAGCACAGTGTAAACAATGTGAAATTATTTTTCTGCATTTAACCCATTCACCAAGTGAAGCTGACCATTGAGGTGTACCTGGGGAGCAGTGTGTAGGGACAGTACTTTGGTCAAGGGTACCTCAGTGATGACACTAGCAGTCCTGGGATTTGACCCTACAACCTTCTGATTACAGGGGCCACTCAGTAACCACTAGACCACCAGATGAGAATACTATTGTTTTTCATTCATTTAAATTTTAATTTCCGTTTTGTCAGATGTTGTCATGCGTGAGTTCAAAATAAATTTATTAATGTTTTTTTTGTCTTGACTTGTTTGCATTGTAATTAACAACCAGCACTCTAACAGTCATTTAAAACTGTAAACATTAGTGCAGTAGCTTAAGAACCACTGACATAGGGAATCTAAAATCCAACCTAAATCTTTGCCAATGATTTTTGCCAATGTTCTCAACATTTGTTACAAAAGAACACAAAAAATAGATCTTGAATGAATTACATAAGTTTTTCATACCACCCTGAGTAGTTTTTCAAAGTAGTTTTTAAATTGTAAAGACTGCTAATTTATGCAGTTAAAGCATTCCCAGGTAAGGTTTTGAGACTACATTCTCAGTGTGTGACAGACTATGCCTCCAGTCATCACCACCTGCAGGCTCATATATTAACCTGACAACGCAGAAGCTGTCAGACTTGACCTCTGTGACCCAAGGGCTAATTATAAACCTCATTACGCACTCATGTCAAATTAGGAGATTTTGCTGTCTCTGGTCTACTGGAGTGGGGAGATAGTGGTGTCAGAGGCACACACACACACACACACACACACACACACACACACACACACACACACACACACACACACACACACACAC
>JBBPDC010000019.1:12121307-12148109 GCA_037974485.1 Hemigrammopetersius urotaenia
TCACTCAAATCTAATGAACAAATCAGAGAACACGGGCGGAAATATTGGCGCTAGGTCAAAAAAGGTGTGGGGGACAGTTTCTAAGAATGAGGGGGACGTGTCCCCCCCCCCCTACCCCCCGGGTGCTACGCCCCTGGCTGTATATGTCTGCCAGTTCACCCCACATCAGCCTGCCCATTCACAGTGATGTTGAATTGCACAATACAAGGCAGTCAGTCAGATGAGAGGTCATTTATATATGAAGATGCATTTATATATTAAATAATCAGTTTATTTCTAAGAGATAAAGACATTTTGAAAGTAAAATGTTTTTGGCACATAAAACAGGAATAAGACAGAAATGGACCTTGAAAAACAGAAAAGATAGCACATAGGCCCTTTTAATCATGTATCAGTGGCCTTTTTCTGCAGATCCAGAAAAAAAAAAAAAAAAACATTAAGCTTTGGTAATGGATTTTCTTTTTTCTCAGCGCTGTTGTATGTGTTCGTACATGTATGTGTGGGTGGTACCATGTTATGGATGTGTGAATGGATCACATAACTGCCAGGCAGTTTGATGGGGGGCTGGGGTAAGGTGCTGAAGCATCACTCAAACATCACTTGGTACCTTCACTAACACCACCTTAAAATTGTTTGTAGGTATACTCAGGCTTTATATCACAAATGCAGGGGCATCGGGAGCATGGGGCACCTGGGGGAGGGTGGGCACATGCAAGGTCTCTGCTGTTGTCTGGGAAACAAAAAATGTGTGGTTTTTTTTGGGGGGGGGGCGGGTGCGGTGAGGACGAATAATTTGGCGAAGTGGAGGGGTATGTCTATAATGGTTCTGTCACCCATGCATAAATGTAACTAGGCCACCAGCACATACATTTTTCCTGTTCACAAAATACTTATTGTACCTAGGCAGACTCATCCATTTAGACAGAACACTAAATGAAAGACCTGGTTTAAGATCAGACCTTTTTTAGTCTATTCTAAATCAAAGCATTCAGACACATAAAATCAGTTGACACATTTACTGACCCATTTACCAGTCGGTAAATAACAAACGCATCCACTATGCTCTTCCAAAACTGACATATTGCTGTTTCAAACCTGTGGGATGAAGATTATTATATAAATATTACTTATGTATAATAAAAATTGGTACAAATAGCAAATCTAATAGTTTCTAAACTAAATCTCCCACTAAAACTAAACACTGATTTCAGCACACAGCTAGATGTGTGCTTGAAAAATAATGATCATTGTACCACATTACTGATTCTGATTGGCCTCTGCTTGGCATAATTCCTTTTTCTCATTTTCAAAACGTACATTAAGTGTAAAATGCAGTAGCAATAGGTAGGCTAACACACCTACTTTGAGTATTTCAGCACCCATGTAGCAAATTCAATCAAATGTTATGATTGCTGTCAGCAGTGCTTAAATTCTGTTGACCAAACTGAAACACACATAAAAGCAGAAATGATCACAGCATGTGGAGTAACAGACAGGAATTATCAGCCCTAGGCCCGGTGTCTCTCTAAATGCTTTTTCCTTGTTATCACATTACCCAGAATTGAACTCTGCTACTCATTCACTCACATAAAGACCAACAGGCAGCATCCCCTTCACAAGTCTATTACAAGGCAAGTGCTCAGCATACTAAATGTTTGTGTGTGAGCATGTGTGTGTGTGTGTGTGTGTGCGCGAGAGAGAGACAGACACAGACAGAGACACAGACAGTATTTGTGTAAACACTGTTTGAATACATCAATTATTGTATATCCATGATACAAGCTTGACAGAAAACATGGTCCATTCAATCACATCTAAGCAAATCTTAAGATCTCTCAATGTATTACAATGTCTCATATAACAGGTTCTTTATATTTGTCTTCAACAAACCAGTAGAAAATGCATGGACTATCAATGTCCTCTTTCCAAGCCACAAATTTTGAGTTCCTTTAATTCACACTCAAAAACAACAGTTTTGTTTTTCCATGTTTGCTATTCTCCACTAAGTATTACTGGATTACTTGTAAATTAAGGGCTTTACAAGTAATCTTAACATTACACAGTTTAAAAGCTTTTTCAAAACACAAGCTACAATGTACCTCTTGCTTTTCTCTGTCTGTTTATAAGAAATGTGTACCCGCAAAATGAAATGCCATTTTAGAAAAAAATTGTTTCTGACTCACACAATTTTTTTTTCTTGAGAAAAAAAAATTCTCAAGAACGGCAAGCCATGCTCCACACCCAGGCTTCAGTGGGTGAGTGCTGTGTGCAATATTGAATTCCGACATGGAGCTCGAGGACTCATGGGCCCACCAAGAGAACCCAAGACCTCTTATCCAAGGGCACATCATACTTATCAGGATTAGAAATGCAAATTGAACATGCCATGCATGGACAGTGTAATGAGTAATTTAGTGCTTGACTTCCCCACAGCTATTGACATAACTAGTACATTCAAAGGACAAAGATTTCTTTCATCTAGCTAACCAATCACGTAAGTATCGCATTGGCTTCCTTTGTGTCAGTAAACAAGATCAGATGGAAATTTTGGTACCATGCTTATTTTCTAAAATGTCCGTTTTTTTCATCAGGTTAAACACACTATTACAATAATGGCAGAAATACACCTTTAGTAAAAACTACATTGACATTATTTTCTTCAAACAACATATTTAAAGCCACTTCTTTCTACCTACCCATAATGCTCATTGTTTTGAGCTCATGTAATCAAATAAAATATGCTTCCTTGCAACTCATGTGTTGAGCTACTATTAAGCAATGAGTGATGACAAGGGAGGGTCTACAACCCCCAAGACATGGCAAAAGGCAAATGTCTTTCTATAGCCATTTCATTAATAACACCAAATCAAGGTGTTATACATAGATTGAAGTAGAAGAAAACAATGACAAAGTTCAATGGTTTAAGATAAAAGAATTAAAAACTAAAATGAAAACAAGCAGACAAGAGCTGGAAAAAAGAACAAGGGACACAGTAGCTTAACTGGTATAATGAACAGAGGAAAACAGATTGTTTGTTAAAAGTTGTTATAGTCTGTGAACAACTGACTGCAGCTGAAGGCTGGCCTCACCATATTTGGTTCTGTTTCTAAGTACTGTTAACAGGTTAGACTCCATTGATCGGAGATGTCTTGTAGGCCTGTATTTTTCCAGTCTATCAGTAATGTTATGGATTTAATACGGCTTTAACTTCTGAGCCAATTTTATCTCCAAGGTTTTTTACTTGTGGTAGCATTTAAAGCTTTATAACTTTGATAAATCATTAACCTTTCTTTTTTCCATCACTTAGATCAAACAGTCACTTCTGTTTTGTCTTTATTCAGCTGGAGGAAATGAAGACATCCAAATATCAGAAGGCATTTACACAAACTCTGTATGGGACTGTAGTAAATCACCTGTTTTCTTAAGATCGTCTGTAAGATTTGTCCTTGTGAGAGTAAGTAAAGAATAAAGAGAAGTGGTAAAGAACTGATCCTTGAGGGACTCCATATGTCATGGAGCTTTGCTCTCAATTATAGCTGCCAAGTGCAACAAAAAAGTCCATGCCATTTAGGAGTGTTCCAGGAAGTCCTACCTAGTTTCTGAGTCTATTGTTAACAGTGTCAAAAGCAAGGCTAAGGTCCAAAAGCACCAAAGCCAACATGTTCCCTGAATCTGAGTTTAGCCAGACGTCATTTAGAACCTTACTAAAGCAGTTTTCATACTGCAATATGGCTGAAATCATGGCAGAAATTGTCGAGCTGAGTGAGCACAACCTTTTCAATAAGTTTGCATATAAAAGAAAGATTAGAAATAGGTCTGTAATTGTGCTGAGGCCAAAAAAGTAAAGTAGAGATTTATCAGCTGTGCTTTGGATTGTCTATATTAATGTTAAAAATGTCTTATTTATTCTGTTAAAGTCTGTGAGGATTGTAGACAGCAGTGCAAAAAAGGCAGCCCAATATTTTTGTGGTCTGTGCATAATTAAAATATTTAGGGTGTCTCCATGTTTGGTACAAAGATACTGAAATAATCCACCGATTAACCTTGTAACGGCCATCCTCTCCACTGCAGTAAATTGTTAAGTGAAGTCTTTCTTTTTCCTCAAAATTTCTGATTGTTCACTATGATTGTATGATTGTTCACTATAAAGTGCTGTAGATCATCAGTGCCAACAAGATGATCTACAGTCTGTGACACAATTATGTTTGGTAAACAAAAACAACAACAGATCTATAGTCAAACAAACTTCAAACTTTCTTAAAAGGTAGTTCCACCACAAGTAGCATGACATGCAACAAAGTAACAATGTTGGAATCTATTTAGAGTATTATATTTTGCCTTAATAATTTAGAATCTAAATTAAAGAAAATAAGTGACGTAATTGGGATGTGATGCTCTGTTAACCGGATCTATTTTTTCCTTAATAATAAACAAAATACACACCAAGAGTGACAAACATACATGCACCCTAAGTTACATTGCCAAGGCATTATCTATGCATGTGGTAAGAATGAGGTAAAGAGAAAAATACAGACAGAGATAGACAGGCAAATAGTGGAAATAAATAGGAGATATAGTAATGTGACTGTTGCTGTCTTCTGCTGAACCACAGTTGTGAAATAATGACAGCATGAGGAAATGTGCCTCATGGGGCTTTTACCTAATGTGAATCTGATGTAAATCTTATGTAGATCTAATGTAAATGTAATCTCTCTATGATTTAAATGCAATGAAGCACATGGATGAGGATATATATTGTAAATCAGCTGCAGATGTAAATCAGCTGCAGAGGAAGGCACACAACACCAACATACAAGTGTCTGACACATCATACCTTAGAGACTGCTGAACGCCAGGAATTTGTATTCCACAAACCTATAAAGGCTCTGCCTAGCACAGCCAGCTATCAAATTCACCTGTCCAGTCCACACACACACACACACACTCACTCACGCACATGCATAAACACCTTCACTCCAGCCCCAATGCCTCCCAGATCAGATTTCTCTGTTTTATCAGCATGATAGTGCCGCATAAGAAGATTACAATGCATGGCAGACCCAGGGCTTTAGAAACAGGGAGGACAATTATAGAGAGGAAGTCCAATTCCACAGCTGGACTACTGACTTGAGACATTTATTGGGGTCGGTGCAACGAATAGCGCAGGGATTTTTATATGAAGCTGCTAAGCCCCATATCGCATATTAACAGCCTTGGCTGCCCGGCCTGTTTCTTAGGCTCAAGGGTCAAGGCAGCGTTTATCCTTGCTAATTTTTTTTTCTGTGGATGGATCAATTTTGTATTACCTGTTACACAACAAGGTTAAATTAGTTTCTAAGAGTATTAAAGCAGGTGCCCCATAGTTACTTGGACTCTTTGCGTTTTTGACCTGGAGTAACCCAAAAGCAAATTCTCAAACATAGTTGAGCTGAAAGCAAAAAAAAAAAAGTGTTTAAGTTCCCAAGTACACATTATGGTAAACATTCTACATAGACTTAAGGGTATCAGACATTTCAGGGCTGAATAATTTATGTTTCTCCATTTGTTTTTCTGTCAAGGGATTTATTAAATCTGTATTATTGTATTGTCATATGAAAGAGTCAGTGGTTGTAAGAATTACACAATTGCAAGGAGATGTTCCCAAACTGTCTCGGGAAGCACAATATATCATCTGTTAATTGCCATTGTGACTTGATAATGTAGACTGCTTTAATACGCGAACAAGCCCTGTAGGGCTCCCGAGTGGTGCAAATGTATCATTGGGGGATCATGATCCTGGTGGTATTACAGTCATCCATGGCCGGGAGTCCAAGAAGAGTTGGCTTCGCACTCTCTGGGTAAATAGGATGACCTTCCCTCTCCCTCCTGCACTCAGCTGCAAGCCAGAACAGGAGTCTGTTAGCTGACGTAACAGAACTTCTAGTGCGTTACCTATCCAAGATACTGCACAGTTTCAGAGGTTTTCTGTGGTTGTTTTGATAATTAAGTTACATCACATGAAATAGTAAATCACACTAAATATCACCAGAACCTTTGTTTTTAAATATACTGACATTTCAGGATCTCAAATGTAATCATTCCTAAACTGCAGAACAGGGTTATTTGAAACAATTCAAAGAAGAACTACTGGTTATCTAAAGCAGTGGTCCCCAACCCCCAGGCCACAGACCGGTACTGGGTCGTGGGTCACGTGGTACCGGTCCGTGGGCTGCACAGAAAAAAAAAACGTGGACGTTACCCGTGTTGTTAATAAAGCTGCGAGTACACATTGGATTTACGTTTATTATTATATTTTAAAGATAACCCATTATTATATTTTTAAAATATCCCCATTTTTATGCGTATCATTTATTTGTAGAAATACATATATGTATATTTATCTGCCACACCTTAAAGGCCAGGCTGATATTAAACCGGTCCATGACGAAAAAGGTTGGGGACCACTGATCTAAAGAACCGGCCAATGAACAAATGCTATTTGTTAATTAAGTGTGTAAACGTGAAGGACTGTTTTCAAATTGAATCCACATTTACCTCTTAAAGGTGTTTTTCCTAGAACTGAATGTCAACATCAAGAAAGACTTAAGAGTAGGGCTGTAACGGTACATGTATTCGCACAGAACCGTCACGATACATGGGTCACAGTTCGGTACATGATGTCTTTCGGAGAATACACTGTACGACGGAGAAGACGTGATTGAAGTAATATGGAATCACTGAGGGACCAAAAAGTGCAAGTAAATCATAAACCTGGGTCGTAGTGTGGTACAATAGTGCCACCTATTGGCGTAACACTTCTGCTGCTTTACACATACACAAAAATATAAGCAAGTGTGTGTGTTTACTGGTTAATACACTGCTGTTTATTTAAAATAAACGAAAACAAACCAAGCCTCATTCTTTAGAACTTTTTGTTGCTTAACTTTGCGCTATCGTGAACCGTACCGAACTGTGTCCTCAAAACCGAGGTATGTACCGAACCGTGACATCTGTGTACCATTACACCCAGTCTTAAGAGTCTTTCTGGAAAGTCTTTGTTTAGACTTTTCCCACAAATTTCACTTGCTAGCTTGATCTCCTCCATCACATGATGCTACTGGGGGCTAGCGTGAGCTTTTCCTAAATCTAGCTGCCACTAAAACAATAATAGTTCAATGCACTTGGAAGCGAATACTAACTGCCATTTCTGTTACAAAAGAGGCCCTGCAAGAGGAAGCCTGTACTACTGACTCAGAGAGTAACACCAATAATACTGTCAGCCACAGATGGCTCATTGCTGGGGATCAAACCCCCAGTCTCCCAGCTCTAGCATTTAAATGGTTGCACTACCTGAAAGCGCTGCTCGTATGGCATGTTTCCCATACATGCAACTGATAAACCTAATTCAGCATCCCAGTATTGAGTTAGCCAGCGGTTGTGCTCAGTGAAAATGTGGCAAGATGATGCATTGAGTAATATGGCCCTCTAATCTTTAGCAAACTTGCATCAGTGTTTAGCTCTGCCTATAAATGCCCACTGTACTAGCAATGCAGGTCAAGATTGGGTGTCACTGGAAAGCTTCATTTGCATAATTTCTAAAAATACAGTATCACACTGTGGCTCTGTGGAATGACTGTGCTGATGAGTTTTGACATTCAAAGGAATCAGTATCCTGGCACTATTAGATTAAGCAATGTGACCACGCATACAAGGCAATTATATTTAACAGCACATCATCAGACAATCCTTTCACTTAATCTTTAGAGAACAAGCCATTTGCACTGATCAAATCACCCCTGCACAAATGAAAAACATTCATTCGTTTAGTGTCCTGGCTGCATTTCCCACACTTCCATGATCCCCTGCGCCCATAGAAGTCTGGTCCCTTTTATCTGTTAATTCTGCCTCGTCTCTTTTCTCTGACTCATCTGAGTTGAACACACGGCTAAAGTCCTGCCTATGCTGTGGCTCTCTGTGATCAATGCATCAGATCAGCTCTCATGTCAGCACACTAACAGGAGTGCAGGGGCTTTGATGAAGATGGATCAGAAACCCCACTGCAGAGCAGTGGCCCATGATGCCTGCTTTTGGCAGGGATTTGACAATGTGTCATTACAAGTAATGTTTCTACATTTTAATTCCTCCCATTTTCAGTAGACATAATCCTTAATAAGATCGGTGTTCTTTAGTAAATGTTTATTTCCTTTGTGATGGTCTGCAGAAATAGACAAATCCATAGCAGTTTCATATATCCCCACCAGATCAAACCCAGGAAAGGCTTAATAATCAGCTGGATTAACAGTGCTGGGGCAGTGTATCTAAAATCAGACAGTTTCTAAAGGCTGGATTTTTTGAGTAGTACCTCAAGTGTACCTTGCATATTTATTTGGAAACCACAGACATTGAACATGTAGTACAATAAGTTCTTAAAATAAATCTGTTCATTCTGTGGCTATTTTAACAACATATGTGGGAAAACGATCATACAAGAGCATGTCCCTATCTATGTGATACAGCCTAATAGGCTACTTCTGCAAAACATAATTGAAATCACTGATAAAAGCGCGCACACACACACGTGTATACATACACACAGCATAATATATTTCATTTATTTTTATTTTATTTGTATTTTTTTATTTTTATTTATTTCCGAATATATGCTCAAGTGCAAGTCTTGAGGGTATCCTGAGCATAAACTAGTTCACCCAATGTGAGAGTTCATGTGGTTTATGTTCTTCACTGTTATAATTCAATATAACACAATATTGAAATTTTTGTATATACAAGTAATCATGTTGAACAATCTTAGTCTTTTTTGTATGTTGCTAATTTTAACCTACTAGACATGTTTAAAGTGATAAAATTTGCCATAATGTTTCCCGGCTGTCGATACTCTGTAGCTCCCAATTTATGACAGACACAAGTTGAGCTTAAAACTGACACTGTTGCCCTCTATACATAGACTCAGAGGTTAGACCTGCTGTTGTTTATAAGACCCCTGATTTGTCAACATGCAAAAACTCTACTTTCTTTTATTTGTATTTGTCTTTGTTTGTTTTGACAAACTGTGGAAATTACAGTCATAAAATAACTGTGATCTGTTTAAAATACTGTGATAAGGTATTTATGTAACAATTGTCATAGGCCTAGATGGTGGTGCATCCTGGTGGGAAATTCCTTTTTCCCCATAAAACCGAGACTAATTGAATGCAGCAATATGTCCAAAACAGAAACTTACTAACAAAGTAATTGGACCTTTTTTTAATGACGAGTGAGCTGCCAACAGCTGCAATGTTGAACATTCAAAGCTATCCCATCCACATTTCAGACACTGAAACAAAAGTGCTCACTCATGTTTCAAGCATAGTATGCCAAGTGAGCAGCCAGTCAAGGCTCTTATATAGAGCAGAGCCTCATAGAGCAAGCCTTGCATTTAATCAGATTTTGTATTTGTATTGATCAAAGTGTCCAACTCTGAACAGATAAAATAAAAATTGTGCATCTGACCGATTGTCTTCCCAAGATATTACATTGACTATAAAAACTCAAAACGTGACCATTTTAAACTGCAGTGAGCACAACACCAAATGTTAACAGTACAATATAACCTGCTTTGCTTTCCACTTTTGACAGACCACTACACTAAAAGTGACTGGTACACTATGTGAGTACACACTGGGTTTAAACTTTGCAGTTCAGCTCTCCAGGACTCAAGTTGAGAACTGCCACAACTAAATAAGTTATAATTAACTGACACTCACTGATCACACAGAATGTCCTCTTCCTGTTTCCATTGAATTATTTCTATGGTTTCTACCTCTAATGTTAACATTTCAATTAAGAAGAGCACAAACTGCATCTGTCGATCACCTTGCCAAAACTATTTTTTTTTTTTTTTGCTTTGTTTCTGTTTCAATTTCTCCCCTGAAATGCAGAAAGTGCGGGCGAATGACGGAGTGACTTGAATGGCTTGAATTGGATTAGCATTTATATGAAAGTGTTTCTCAGCGAGGCTGGCAGAGGGAGACACTTTCTCTTGGAACTCTCGCTGTGACTCTGCAGAGCAGGGAAGAGGAGGGTGGGCGGACTGGCAACCCAGCAAGAAAATTAGCACCTCTGTCACCCCCAGCGAAAAAGCGAGACGGGAGCGATTAATATGCACGATTATGGTAACATCTACACTCCTGAGGAAGGAAGAGGAGAGAAGAAAGAAGATGGGTGCTTTGCACTCAGCTAAGGAACAGAAGAGGCAGACTCTGAAAGACCTCAAGATCCATCATCCTTCCTCATTTTTTTCCCCATCATTTATAGGAACAAAAGATCACCATCACGTACTCAGATAATGAAACGATGAACCAGGCCCACCAAGGTTAGGCTCTGAGGCTCCCTGAATGTGTCAGGCAGGCAGGTTGCTGGGAGCAGAGGGTAGGCTTTGGCTGCTTATTCTAGGAAGCATTTGAGCACACGTTTAAAGAGGTATTTACAGCGACAGTGTGTTACTGAATGGCAGCCCTGAATTAGCCAGCAAAAACGCCCTGGGAGGAAGGCTTCACTTTAGAAGCCCTTTGAAATTTAAAAAAGAGCTAAACAAAAAACACGTCTTTGTGGGTCCACCTGGAGTGCAGTGAAGAAACGCGAGGCTCAGAACAAAGAGTTACTGACGTTCCTTTGCACTCCTCAAGAAAGCTGGTCTGTGCTGACGAACTGTCAGTGTGAGAACAGGTTTTATCAGGGACAGAGTGTAATCAATGAATTATTCATATGTTAATGCTAATACATTCCAACTAAAAAAAGAGAAAGTGAAAAACGAAAAGGGCTATTATCAGAGACAGAGTTTCCACAAGGTGTGATAAGAACACTCTTTCAAGATAAATTGCATGCATACATCAACTCATAGTACCTTCTATAGCCTATTTAAAGTAGGTTTAAAACAAGGAGTATGAAACTGGACCTTTAAAAATCTTGTTGAAACCAGAGATTCTATCACTATCCCGTCTGAGAAAAACAATATATACATTATGTCTATGCTAACTTCATCAATCCCTACATTATCCAAAAAATGATTTAAAGTATAAGCAGTAAAACTAGGAATGGATGAATCGATTAAGCCCTTACAGCCCCGTCTTTTGTTAAGTGAATCCCATATTCCATCATTGGCCTTCACCGGTCAATTTTTAGCTGCATATTTAATATCATAAAAGCATATTACTTTCCCAAACTATAATTGCTCTTTTGTAACTTCGGCTACTGGGATTATTTTTACTAGGAGTGTAAAACCCCTCTGAGCAGCTTTTGTCTCGTGTAATGCACATGGCCAGGCTGCATTTTTTGGAAGGTATTTTTATTTAGTTAAAATTCTATGCTAACAAGCAGTATTTGGCCTTGGCCCTGAAGTGGTTCCAGTAGTCCTTGCTTCAACACACCTGATTCAGTTTCTTAGGTTATTATAAAGACATTCAACAGTTAGATCATGTGTGTTGTAGTTAGGAATAGCCTTAAGGACCTCAAGACTGAAGTTGCGAATTACTGAATTAGGTGAGGTTTCCTGAGATTTCTCCATTTTCATTTACAGTGAATGTCTGAAAGTACATGATAATGGAAAAAAGTATTGGGACGCCTGACCATTACATCAACAGGGACTTTAATGACATTGCCTTCAAATACACAGACTTTAATATGGTGTTGGTCCCCTTTACAGCTCCAACTTCTTCCACTATTCTTGGAAGGTTCTCCACAAGATTTTGGAGTCTCTGTAGGAATCTGTGCTTGTTCCTTCTGTAGAGCATGTATGAGGTCAGGCATTGGTGTTGGACGAGAAGGCTTCACTCCCGGTTCCCGTTCAAGTTCATCCCAAAGGTGTTGGATGGAGTTGAGGCCTGTAAAGTTCTTCCACACTGAACTCATCCAATGTCTTTATGGATCTTGCTTTGTGCACTTAGGCACAGTTTTTCTAGAAAAGTAAAGGTCCTTCCCCAAACCGTGCCTACAAAGTTGGAAGTGTGGCGTTGTCTAAAATGTTGTGGTATGCTGAAGCATTAAGATTACCCTTCACTGGAAGTAAGGAGCCTACACCAAACCCTGAAAAACAAGTGCATCCCAATACTTTTGTCCATATAGTGTAAGTGTCCACTGAAAGTTCCTGTTCATTTTCCCCTCAACAGTGCTTTCCTCCTGGTAAACCACAAAGTACCAGAGTGTTTAGTCACCAGTGCAGTAAAAGAAAGTTGACAGACATTAATATAACCTTTAAAAACTCTCCAGTGCCTTGAAAAAGTATTTGTCCATTATTTTTGCCTTTTTTCAGATACACGTTATTGCAGTGGTGAATTGAGGGAGGAAAAAAAGATACCATGGTTTTGTGGTTTGCCATTTGTTTGGTTGGCAAGGCACTCAAGCTTTCAGTCATCAGGTGTAAAAAAAAAAGTAATTGCTTCCTCAGGGAAATCTAACCTGTTTACAGTGATAATTAGGGTCAGCTGCTGGAATGCTTTGTTGAACAATCAGATCTGATTTGAGCCAGACCAACTCATCACAAAATTGACTATCTTGGTCCTTATAATCATAATGAAGTTGGCATTATATTTACTTTTGCAACCTCATGCTTGGGTGCTTCAGGACTATTGGCTTAGAAACAGTTGCAAGTATAATCTTAAGACAGTGAAGCTGCACTTGACCAGATTGAAACCCATGTTATTCGAACTGGAGAAAATTTTGTAAGAGGACTGAAGCTTCAAAACAGTGACCTCTAATGCCATCTACAGACTGTGTGATTTCAGCAATCTTTTAAGACCATTACAAATCACACTGTGCAACATGGCCTGATAAACCTGGGTACAATGTATATAGATTGTACTATGGTATGTATGAAGGTACATAGAAGCGATAACACCTACTGAATTGTAAGCTACAACGCAAGTAAATATAGAAGAACAAAAGGTCATCAGCATGCACTAGTGGTGTGTTAACTGAACAAGATAGCAATCCTATCCCACGTACCATATTCATTCATTTTGCCGCCATGTTTTGATTTTGCACGCAGTCACATTGATATACATAATTTCATGTTGCATTTTTATTGCCTAGTCAGTGAATGCAGCTTGTAGTTGCACACACACTGTGAGATGGTTAAATATCTGACATTGTCAGAAAATAATCTCTGGGTGTGTTTGGTCATAAGACCATGACGAATGCCATCTTTAACCACTCTCAAACAGTACAATGTAGGGCCATCATATAGGAGCCATGATTAAAGAAATAGGCATAATTGTTTCATGATTGTCACCTTTCATGTGGAATCGATCTGCAATAGCCCAAAATCGTACAGTGTTTACCAGGCATAAGCCAACATTTGATAGTATAGTTTTGGTCAACTGTCACAAAGAATTTTGGCATGTATGCACCTCAGAGAGACTGATGTACATGTTTATTTCTGTCATGTCCACAATCCACAACTAAAATATATAATCAAGAAACTTACCTCAAGGATGGACAGCTGGAAAAGCTCTACGATCTTGGCTTCCATTGGAAACCAGTCCTCCAAATCATGACATCATGAGGTGCCGCTTGCCAAGGGAGGAGACACTGCAAGCGTAGAAAGTAAGTAGGGGTCTTTTCAATGCTTAAATCTAATGCTAGAAAGCCAGCTATCCAGTAAGTTTAGCTACTCACCAATGTGTGCTGGATGAATTCAGAGACTGCTATTGTTTCGTTTTTACAAACACATGGCTCAACAACAGCATTCCAGACACAATCAGAGATTTTAGCCATGCAAATCTCAGGTAATTTCTCCCTTGTTTCTACCAGTATGTGGAATTTTCAATGAGGGGGTCAAACATACTGGACTGTGTTTACACAAACATTGCTGGTTATATCATGTCTGTTCCATACCACTAGCATAACCACACTGAGCACGGAAGCCCTCTAGGGCTGTGGATGACCAAACACACCCCACCCACACCTTTTCCCTCCTATCTGAAATGCCTTGCATAATCCAGGCCTTTGCTTCCAGGGTGTGGAACCTCCCGCCACTGAGTACAGCTGACTGTGACGTCCGGACCTCGTGCACCATGCAGCAGTTACCAAGGCAATCAGACACCTGAAAGGAATGAACCTCCGCCGCTCAGCCCCGCCCCAAACATAAACAAGCAACACGAGGACGAGGGGGCGTGGCGCACGAGGCGGACGTCACAATCAGCTGTACTCAGAAGCGGCAGGTTTGAAAGTAGCCAATCCGAGAACGCTTTATTTATCCTTGCTGCTGATTGGTTGCAGCCCTGTGACGCTGCAGTCCAGAATTTCCCCAGTGAAGTGTCTGGAGTGTTCTCCTGTTTTTCATTTAAATCCCTGTATTTATATTCCTGTAAATTAAATTCATTTCTTACTGCTTATACCAGAGAAAATTACAACGCATACCAAAGAAATGCCCGTGCATTAATTACAGTGCAGTCTGTACATTACCTATCAATATTTACAATATCAATATTTTATTTTTATGTGGGGCATTACTGTATTACACATATGTTGAAATATAATGCTTCATTTTCTCACAAACTGAAATCTTACTCCTTAACTGCCACTCTAAATACCCTCCACATTCTACTAAACCTGCTGCTGCTTACCTCAGTCTTTGCTTTCCACTCCAGGTGGAAAATAGTTTAATTTCACAGTGTACTGTGTGTATGGTTGAAATGACAATAAACACCTGCTTGACTTAAATGTAATCTGCATGACCAAACCAGGGAAGTGTTTTTCAGGCAGAAAAAAGAAGAAGACATGTGCTGTCTGGTCATCCTGACCTGAGAACAATAGTTTACAGGACTGTGTCCTTCCTGGAGACATGGAAAAAAAAACATAATTGAAAGACACAATGGACACTGTTTACTGCTTTAATCTTCATGTGGGCACACGAATAGACAAGCTATCTAGTGTGAAATCCCATGCAGTGACTGCAAGTAGCGCTAATGCAAGTATCAGAGTGACAGGTCCCAGACCTTAATGACTGGGGGGAGAGAGGATGAAATGAGGATAGAGAGAGAGAGAGAAAGAGAAAGCACGTAAGGATTTATCTTCCATGTGATCTATAGCACTCTGAGCTCTGAGTGTTTACCCGATCAATAAACTGCAAGAGACCGTTGTGCATTATAGAATATCCATATCTTCTCTGCTGCCCTCTGATGCATACTGGGACACTCATGGGTATTGTTGTCTCTGTCTTTTTTACCTGCTCCTCCCTACAGGCTTCTAAGACGTTAGGAATCTAATACTGTATCTAATTGGAGTGGACGGAAGGGACTGAAAATGCCATCAGCAACCCAAATGAGCTTTAATTAAGGCTGTTAAGCAGAAATAGCTGATCTGTCAATCTCTACATGTTACTCTGTCAGGTGAGAGGGGCTATGGTACATGGGCGGTGGGGTGCTGGATGTAAATAGTGATCCATTAATTATAACTGCCTGCCAGAACACCCCTGAGAGAGGAAAGGAGTGAGTGAAGGAGCAAACACTATTTAAATGATTCTGCCTTAGGCCATAGGTTAGCGTCTGCAGTGTGTTGCTGCCCTCTATAGGTCACTACTCTTTTTTTTGTCCACACTTGGCCTCCATGACCAAGCACCATGAAGTTCTTTGAAGGGAACTGTGGGATTGGGCACTGGAGGTAGGCAACTGAGCCATGGATGACCAGCATACCGAGGAGGAGAAGATTAGCAGAAAGCAATAAATTTCTCTCTCCTTCTCAATCCCCCCCCCCCCAGCACCCCCCTCTCCCACTCCCTCTATCTACTTCTGCCTGCTCTGTAACACTCCTTGCCCTTTCCTGACTCTCTGCACTCAGGCAGCCGTAGGCATTTCATCATTCTGCACAGACAAAGTTGTTATGTTTTAACATGCACACACTCACACACACACACACACACACACACACGAGACTAAACTGTGGATTACTAACAGTTTGTGTAACATTAGTTTAACTATCATCAATAACTTTGCTGAGTGGTCCCTCAGCACAGACATGTCTAATAGAGTGGACAGTAAGTGGACACAGTGTTTAAAAACAAAGTGTCTGACCCACTATATGCAGGACACACAAATTGTCATGTCAGTGTCTCTGACCACCCAAAAATACCCTCCCTCTGGTGGTCCTGTTCTGTGTGGGGGTGATAAAGTGGTCCATCAAATGATGGACTACAGTCTAGGTGTACCTAATAAAGTGGCTTGATTGTTCCTGTATGTTTGTGTAATTAATGAGCAACATTAGCTAGATATCTGATTAAGCTACATCTATAGTTTTGTAATGAGAGGTGCAATCTGACAAAGTGCAGCATATTACTTTAGTAAACAGTAGCTCATAGTAAGCAGCTTTTAATTTAATAACTTCATTAGTAATTTTCTCTTTATCTTTTAAGTATACACACTAATTAATTCCCCATACTGGGCGATTCATTAGTTCACAGCATAAGGGGCATTAACATCACAAAAAGTAAATCACCCTGCACTCAGATTTCTAAATAAATTGAATCACAATTAACATTTTTAGGGACTGATACAGAGATTATATTCATATACAACAGTAATTTGATCCAGATGGCTAAAGACCTAAGTTTCTAAAAGTTTGTGGACACCTGTTGATCCAACATTTCTTTTGAAATATGGGGGTTGTCCAATCTTTGCTGCAGAAACAGCCTCTCCTCATCTGGGCAGGTTTTATATTAGATTTTATTACATTGGTGTGATGATTTGAATACATCCAGCCACTTCAGTTCATCTCAGTGATGTTGGTACTCCATCCCCCTAAAGAACTTTATACCCATCTATGCTACCCCTACAAATACTTTCACATAAGGAAAGCCTTAAAGGAAAGGCTGTTTGCTACTGTGTTACTGCTAGGGATTAATAATAATAATAATACATTTTATTTATAGAGCGCTTTTCAAGATACTCAAAGTCGCTTTACATAAAATTGAAAAGTTTAAAAGTTTACAATTTGCATTGAGAACACATACATACAATCACAAAATGTTTAAAATTTCATTGGTAGAGACGAATGAAAAATGAAAAGTACCAAAGTACCACTAGAAACTGCAGATGGAAGTGCAAAGGAAACAAAAAAATAGAAGGAAATAAACCACCATGCATGCCAAAGTCATCACTAAGGACTTGGCACTGAAATCCTAGGCGATGGCACCGTGGAACAAAGCCAGCAATCAGTCATGGCAGGTGCTGGGGGGAGAATCAGCTGTTTTTGTCTGCCTTTAGATTTGATGAAACAGAGTAGCAATTAGTCATCATTCATGTGTCAAAAGGTCTGCCTCTGACCTGCTCCTAGGAGGCAAATGATAGGTTATTGCCAGTGCACTCCTTCCTGTATTGGGCCACCCTTTTGCTCGCAGTACTAACGAAGAGCACTTACTGCCTTGACTTCTGATTATGTGTGCATTACGATTATGTACATAACATCTGCGCTATAAGTGGATGTTACACTAGATGGTGCGGTTTACATGCCATCAGTCAAATTACTTATCCGTCAATTTGTCAGACTTGGCTCTTATTTATACCATTCCTGCAAACATTTAAACCGCTTATTGCACAGATACATCTAAGGGTGTCTTGAAGTTCTGTTAAAATCCCTGTTGGTATGATGTAAAGCTCAGGCAAATGTGCTTTTAAGTTTCCAGACCACGTATTACAGAGAGACATAAAAGAGAAGTCCTCCCACCCACCGACTCCCCTGGCCACCCTACCATGAAAAAATATCCTCATTTGTCAGACAATTTCCTTTACAATGGGATGTAAAAAACTTCCTCCTCTGATTACAGAACAAAAGGAAATGGCGAATTATTTTTAGATGAGGGATGGGCTCCCGTGGAGATGAGTTTAATCAATTGTAATTAATTCTTCTGGTTATGGGCAGTAGAGCCTGACAAGTCAGAGTAGGGGTGAGGTTATTGAACTGCATTGAAAACCCATTAATACCTAATAAGAGAGAAGAAAAAGAAGCAGGCTGAGATTTTAAAATGGTTACAAATGTGTGAATCTGAATCTGCCCTCCCTACTGATTAAGCTATGAGAAAGATCTAAAGATGTGCAGGCCCACCTTTGCTGCTGTTGTCCCTATAAATGACTGGCATCCAGATGATAAATGGGGAAACTAAGCAGCTTTTATTACATTGTATTCAAATCAGGCTCTGCCGTGAGCTCGTTCCCATTCTGTCTATCCATCCAACACACAAGAAAATGTCCGGATGGCCAGAGCTCAGCTAATTATCAAACATTTATGCTGCCTCTCAGGCTGAACAAAGAGGAATTGGCATAGCATACGTCTCTTCTCAAAGTCAAACTGACCTTGCCTTCACTTTGTTTTCTATTAGTTCTTTTTTGTTCCAAAGTGAGAGGCATGCCGGAGACAACCATGCTTGAAAAAAAAATAATTAGGCCCTCTTAAAATGCTAATCAGATTTCAGCTGAGATATCTGTGATACCTTCATTTGGCTAGAGCCAGAAAATACCCCCAGTTCTCCACAGCCATGCCATATGCAAAGAAATCTCTGACAATTTAAATGCAGATTTAAAAGCAGGCTGTTGTAAATCGTTTTGAGGGGGATGACATTACATTGGCAGGGTTTTAAGGTACATGCAGGCATTGTCATCTTATCAAAACAAAACCATCTGAAGCCTGACTCCACTCACCCACCCCAACTCCCACACCTTGCTGCATTCTTTTATCTCCCTCAGTTTCCCTTTATTTTCCCGCCACCATGGTCTGATCAGCCTCAGTGACACTTTTTGCCTCTAAGAAATGCCTAGCTTATTCCCTCACTGTAATACTGAGCACTGATGTAGCCTCCACATTGTATCTTTGGATTTTCACTTACATGTGAATGAGTACATGTATGAATGTGGACATTTTTAGAACAAAATGAATTTGTATGTCTCATTCAGGGTCTCTATTCATCCAACGATACATATTTCAGATATATAACACTGAAAAGCCCTGTTAATATTCAAGCACACTTCAAAATTGATCAGTGGGCTACAGTAAGAGTTTTTCACTCACATGGTTTAGATCCCAGGGGCACACACACACACACACACACGCACATAGTTATATGGGAATTGTTAGGCTTTTCACCCAATTGCACAGCCCCATTATAGTTACACTATATGAGCAAAAGTATTTGGACATCTGACCAAATATACACATATTTTAAAATGCAGCTATAACAGCTTCCACTCTTCTTGGAAGTTTTTCCACAAGATTTTGGAGTTTCTGTGGAATTTGTCCCAATTCGTTGTGTAGAGCATTTATGAGGTCAGGACGAAGGTCTGGCTCACAGTCTCCATTCCAGAGGGCTATTCCATGAAACAGGATTAAGGGAAAGTTTGGCTTACTCTCCCTTACCTTCCCTTTAAATAAGCCAGACTTTCCCTTAATCCTGTTTCATGGAATACCTCCCAGTTCATCCCAAAGGTGTTGGATGGGGTTGAGGTCAGGGCTCTGTGTGGTCCAGTCAAGTTCTTCCACACCTAACTCATCAAGCCATGTCTGTATGGACCTTGCTTTGTGCACTAGGACACAGTCATGCTGGAATAGAAAAGGTTCTTCCCCAAACTGTGTACACAAAGCTGGAAGCATGGCATTGTCCAAAATTGGTAAGCAGTAAGATATTCACTGTAAGTAAGCAAACCCTGCAAAACGGGCGCGTTCCTAATACTTTTGTCCATACAGTGTCTCTCAAAGCAGAAATTGGGACAAGTCGGAATATTTGTTTTCTATGCTCGCCATCTAGTGGTGTGAGTCTGTTAATGGGGTCCTGGGCTAATTCCGCTACTCTAAAATGTATATGTGTTTGGTCAAGAGTTGTTTCAGCAGGTTCCACATAGACTTACAATCCATACTGTCTTTGAAGTATGAAACACTACTGAGATCACTTGATATTGCACCAGCTGCCGCCAAATGATTGGGCTGAATTGGCTCCAGTTTTAAGTGGCTTTTTTTAACGAGCTCGCTCTTTCTGTAATCTCTCATATTTTTGAGGTCTCCGTTCTGCATAAATCTCAACCTGTCCTCGGCCTCCTCCTCATCCTGTCAATGAGTCAGTATAATTTCAAAAAGAGTTAAAACGGGGATTAGAATAAAATACCCACATTCCAAAATAATAATAGCTTGCCTGTAATTATGGTTTCTGCTGATTTCCGTGGCAATCTGTGGAACAAAGAATTTGATTATCCGTGCGAAACGTATTTTTCTGTTGTAGTCATTTCTTACTTGCTTTACAAAAGACTAGATGAAAACAGCAGATTAGGGGCATTCCAACTTTGCCAGGTCATCGCTCAGGCACCCCTCATTGGTGGCAGGCCACTGCTTCACTTGGTGAATGGTAGTGGTGGGCGGATCGATCCAAATATCGAAACTATCGATATCAAAGCTGGCATTGATATTGATCGATACCAGTGTCATAAGATCGATACTTTAGCGCCGGTACTTTCAAGTGCCTCTCCAGTCACAGCACAGAGAGAGAGAGAGAGAGAGAGAGAGAGAGAGAGAGAGAGAGAGAGAGAGAGAGAGAAAGAGAGACGGAGGAGAGAAAAAGGAGTACCGTGTGTCTATATTTTCAGCCTGAAAATGAAACAACAGACAGCTCTCATTTGTTACAAAGGCTGTTAAACACACTGGAAACACAAACACATTATACAAACATATGAAAATCATAAAAAAGAAAACACTGAGCTTCAGAAATGGAGAGAGGTGGAGAGAACCTCCACCCCATGACCCCGACAGACCCAGACACCGCCCCAGAGGCAGAGGTCACTGGCAGAAGTCTTTCAGCGTGGCAGAGAATATCCAGGTAGATAATTGTGGAAAAAGTAATATTTTAGTCTTCGGCATTAATTAATATTAATTTTCAAAGTGCAGCTGGCCATGTGTTACTTCAGCCAACTCAAAAAGTATTTTTTTAGTTATGCTACGACCTAGATACAGTACATTTATCCCTCTGAAAGGTGTTATTTAAATGAATAAATTTACTGGAATTGAAACAAATACATTGTATATAAGACAGCTCAGATTTGATTGAATATAATTACCCTTTTGTGTTAACTGTGATGATTACTATATTTCAGCAACAAATAGATGTGCTATAGACTTAATCATTTATATCTCTTTATTCCTTATTTCTTTGGGGGTTGTTTTAATTGCACTTTATATGTTGTATTTTCACTAATAGTTTATTTTTAAATTATTTTTAATTATTATTGTTTTATTGTTATTATGATAATAAAGTATATTTCTATTCATAACTTTGCTCAATTTCTGTTCTGGCTTTTAATTAATTAATAATTCAAAGGAATTAACACAAAAACACTTAAAGGACAGGCAAATTCATTCAGATTTAGCAATTTGATGATGCATCCACCATTAAAAAGTAAAAAAAAAAAAAGTATCCGTATCGGCGATACTGGCTCTGTATTTACTTGGTATTGGATCGATACCAAATTTTGTGGTATTGCACACCACTAGTGAATGGCTTAAATGCAGCTGGAAAAAATTTGCACTGTGTGCTGTGGTGTGTTCAAGCATGACTATAAGGGGCTACTTTACTCTAAAGTTTGTTTATGATTATACAAATATATATTTTATATACATATATATATATATATATTGATTCTACATATTCCACAACTTACTGGTCTGAAAAACAAAAGGAGGTACTGGGTACTGGGTGTTTGATGGGCTCCTAAGGTGCACAATTAATAGTTATTTGAGTTAGCAATTTAGGAGCAAACCCCTGATCGTCTTTCTTTTTTTTTTTTTTTGTACTTTTTTTTTTTGTTTTACTTTTTATTTCCAAGAAACCCACTGCAACGAAAAAGACTAAGTGGTGTTTTCCAGGACTTTTGAGTGGGTGGGATGAGTAGGTTAAGTGGAGATCTTTTACACAATTGCTGAATGTTTATAACCCGCTTGATTTTATATTTTTAGATTATATGTTTTATTGTTACTTTCATTGTATTAAATGCAAAAGGAAAACTGACAGCATAAAAAGAAGGTTATTAAAAGGGGGATGTGTTTTTCTGCCAAGCTGTAGTAGGCAGGGCTGTGTTCATTATAGTAGAAATATAGTAGAGTATATATTAAAGGTATAAAGTAATTTTTTTAAATTTTTTTAATTTTTTAAACAAAATTAAATCTTAATTTAATTTAAATCTCTTAGTTAAAGTAAACATAGTTGAAGTAAACATATTATAAACATCACATACAAAATGAATTTGACATTCTGACTGGACCGCTTTAAAAATAAATTCTACTGAGCCATGCTGGCCCATAAAACACTTGGAGGGTCTGCAAGTGGAACTGATGCTCATCATCAGTTAATTTCATTGCTTTTATCTTTCAGATTAAGCTTTAGAGTCCAGTTGAAGTGACTTTTATTTTGAAATGTGGTCTCCTTCCTTGTTACTGTCCTGGTCGCGGTGTTGATGTTTTAGGTGGATTTGAAGTGCTTGAGAAATGGCCTCTTCTGTCAGTGACAGCAGTCTGAGACCTCTCCAGAATGCTATGCGACTTGTCAAGGTGGCTATTCAGCTGGATACTGGAAACAGACATAAGGTAAAGGTGTAAGTGTTGTGCTGTCCGTTATGTGTGAGTAAGAAACTGTCAGTGGAGCCCCTCCTCTCTGGGGTAAACATGGGGCTGGAGTCCAGCTGGAGCAGCCTGCAGGACTGGGGTTTCTGCTCTTTCTCTGTTCTGATGTGGCTGTTCTTATCAACAGTGGCCTAATAACTGTCAGCTGCCTTAACTGCCTTAGTCAACAGCAAGGTCTGGGTGTCGAAATTCAAACCTTAATTCATTAAACCTAGTATTTCAACAACATTACATCACTCAGAAATCTTTACTGATCCTGGAGGATTGCTTATGTTAGGACTGCAGAGAGAACAATATATAAAGTCTAAATAAATCCAATAAAATCTGTAGAAAAATCCCAACGTGAACACACTACGGTGTATACACAAATGCTAGGTAATAAATACCACAGATAAGCAATTTACAGTTAAATTAATTACTAATAACATAAATGGAGGCTAGGAGTATGCTGTGGCACAATGTATTGATCAGTAGTATAAATGTAATATTAGCAAATAGTGATATTCACATGGTGAGATTATTGCACATGATTAGTACATGACATCTTGGAACTATTTAGTACCCATTTAGAAAGCTTCACATGATCCTGCACATGGTAAGAATATTGCACAATATTGCACATGGTAGACTGTTGCACATAATAGCAAGATACTGTTGTACATATTGATACTTACAAAACTCCACTTATCCACTCTCCTTGGAAGACTTTTCACAAGATTTTGTAGTTCCTTATGAAAATTTGTGTCCATTCATTCTGTACAGCATGTATGAGGACAGGCACTGATGTTGGACGAGAAGTCCTGGCTCGCAGTCTCTGTTACAGTTCATCCCAAAGGTGTTGGATGGGGTTGAGGTCAGGGCTCTGTGTGTACCAGTCAAGTTCTTCCACACTGAACTCCAATCATGTCTGTATGGACCTTGCCTTGTTCACTGTGTCCACAAAGCATAGTAAAGCATAGTATTGTCCAAAATGTCTTGGTATGCTGCAGCATTAAGATTGCCCTTCACTGGGAGTAAGAGGTGTGGCCTATTACTTTGTCCATATAGTGTATAAAACTAAAAAGGTACAAAAGTATTATTCAGGCATCTGTTCTGAAGTGTTGGCATCAGTATCAATAAACAAAGTGACTCAGCCCTAGTCCCAACATGTTCACTAAGTGCTGCCCTATACACTTTTAAGAGATAACAGCAAGGCAGCATATTCCATGTCAGAACAATCTGAGAAGTCTTTTCTTCCTTTTTTGGACTTTTATAGGAAGCTTACTGTGAATACTTAAGAAGTGTTAACTACATCTCACATGCCCTACTTCAGGATGCAACATATACAGGTAAGAAACACAATTAATTGGATTTGTTTGTGTAAGAAATCTTTTTGTACACAATTCCTTATTGGTTCCAGATGTGTCAACAATGCTGAAACTGCCTGTTCACATGAAATTAAATCTGTTCTTTCCTACTTTTTTATGGTTGCCTTGGCAGCTGAGGGAGAGATGGAGGCAGTGGAAGTGGAGAAGATGGTCAAGCTTGCTGAGCAGTGTTTAGAGAGAGTGAAGTCCTGCATTGGAAAAAGGAGTGACACGTCTGATCAGGAGCTCTCTACTGCACCAGTTCAGGCACGCTCATGTACACGGGCCACCGGTCCCAGAAAGTCAGGTGAGCCTTCATTTCCATATTCCAGGTAGAGAAGAGAGGAGCACAACAAAACAGAAATAAATCATATTTTCATTTTTTTGTAGGGATGTCACATGAAACAGCAATGGAGTCAGGGACCCAAAGTGAACCAGGCTCTTTCATCCAGCTCTCTAGAAATCGCAGAGTGCTCTCAGAAGGTGAAGGGGCTGGATGCCCTTTCCTTCCTCCTGAGGTCTTCCAGAAACTACAGACAGTGGAGCCACAAGACAGCAAAAAGTGAGCCACTGCTTGTTTCATAAGACCTCTGCTGTACAATGTGATTTGTGCAGATTCCTTCACCGTAGTGTGCTGATCACCTACATAATCAATAACATTATTTAACCCTTTTTGGGTTTTATTGTTTCCCACAACAATCCTGTATAACACAATACGACGATGTGTTACCAAGCATTTCAGCTACTGTGAAAATTTTTAATTAATCACAGCAAAGCAGTACATTGCCAAAACCGAATTAGTAATCAATGTCATAAGAAACAAAAATGTAATACATGTACTCTGTTCACTATTCATTTTATTCACAATTCTGTTTATTTTGTTCACAAGTTAGTTCTAAAAATGATGATCTTGCAATTATGTCCTGACTGTGGATAGTCTTTAAACAGAGCCGTTATTGATTTTGCTAGAATTCCCTACCTATAAGTAGAATGTGTTTATTCTCAGGGGTCACAATTGTGCATCCATTGTGCAACCTTCAGACAGAAGTCAATTATTTCCCCTCTTTTTAACGTCTGGAACCCTCAGCAGTGTTCTACTGCTAATAAATTGTCCACGTGGTTTACACATGCTTGAAAGTACTGGCTGTTGGGCAGATTTTTCGCCAAAGTAATGTCACACATGCACTCACAGAGGAACTCACATGTGGAGGAGCATTTAATAAGGGTACGTAGAACATTGCAATAACAAGAAGTTGAATTGTCTTTTTTTTAATCTGGTGATTTTGTGTAAAGAAATGAGTTTAGAATCGGTGGAAAAACAAGCATTATATTTGTGCTTAATTGTTGGTTGATTTTGTAATACATTGATAATAAATAATGCTCATGCTCAAACACGTTTAGTACAAGTCCTAACAACCTTAAAAGAAATGACATAATATGACATGTTCCCATCTTTTCCACCTTTGGGTGTTGAACAAGGTCCATGTATGGACTGATGCACTGTTAACATATTTGAAAAAACATTCATACAAATTAGTTCACTTCCTATTTTTTTATTTTCATGGTCTGTAACATTGTCTGGAGCTAAGATCTGCTGAGATATTTCTTCTGGCCATTTATCTGAGAAATTGTTTGGTCATGGCTATTGTGGATTTTGGTAGAGGGCTGATCCAAGCAGCATTCATATAAAGAAAGTTGTCAGTACATTCTGTCCTCTGAAAGATGTAGATGGACATCATTCATGACCTTGAAAGAGCTTCTAGATGTTCAGGGACAACACTCAAACGGGCAGAGCAACAGATGCCTAGGAAAGACCTTCTCTCCCATCACCTACAATAGCTTTACAATGGTGTGCTATTATGATGTTGTTTCTATATATACTCTATTTACATATCAGTTTTAAACACATTTAGTTGAGTTTTAACACATTCAGGTACGCAACATCTTATGAGCTTTGATCTTTCTTTGTTACAGGGCATTAACGCCGATTGAAGAGGCTTCACGTCTGAACCAGAAACTGAAGGCAAACTATGAAGCACGTCTGGCAAGGCTTGCCCCCAGTCAGGCTACACAAAAGACCTCTCTAGTAAGTTATATCTTTAAATGTGTTGCTGCTTGTATTTGCTGTTCTGTTTTATTTTTTGCTCATGAATGTATTTGGCATGCATTGGCTTTTGTTTTATGCCTTCAAAAGGAGTATGTCCCTTTAGCTCCCTTTTATGTTGCATAACCTCTTTGCCAAGATGTCCTAAGGTTTATTTATTGTCTAATATAGATGTCCGTGCCGTCCTGAGGTTTTTCGCTACTTAGATCAGGGGAGCGGAGCGGAGTGAGAACTGTTTTATTGCAGTTTGCAGTATGTTTTTTTGACACTTAATAGTTTTTAGGCCATCAAACCCAATTCAGTATAAAGCAACACAAAACAAAATCTTGAAAGAATCTTTTCATTTAATGGGCCAAAATGGTGTCTATGTGGGGGAGTTGCAAGGCTAAAACCCCCTGCTAAACAAGAAATTACGTAGAGAGGATGCTCATATTTGCCCAAAATACCTCCCCAAGAGCTTTTTGAAAGATTTTCTGCAAACTAAGGATTTGAAAGTGGAACCTTTTGGAAGACAGCTCAGGCTACATCTAGTATATAGTTAACATTGCATTCCTTAGTAGGAGCATACCAACACATAAACATGGTGGCGATAGTGTGATAATGTACTCCATCAGAATGTTGTGCGGGAGAATGTCCCGTTATCAGTCACAATAAACAGGGTGGCCGCGGATCCTTAAAAAGTCTTAAAAAGTCTTAAATTCCGTTGTCCTAAAATAAGGCCTTTAAATGTCT
>JBBPDC010000019.1:12152169-12174138 GCA_037974485.1 Hemigrammopetersius urotaenia
AATTTTGTTTGAAAATGGTATTAAAAAGTCTTAAAATGTCTTAAATTTAACTTGGTCAAACCTGTAGACACCCTGATAAATCAGAGGTTCACGAGAAACAAAATTAAGGTTTTGGAATGACCTACTCAAAGTCCTGACTTTAGGGGAGGACCTTAAATGAGTGTGGCTGAATTGAAGCAATTGTGCAAAGAGGAGTGGGCCAAATTTTCTTCACAAAAACTGATCTCTAGCTATAGGAAGCATTTGGTGGCACTGCCAGCTATTGCAATAAGAGATAGTTACTTCTTATTTACAATACAATTTAGACCATTTTTTCTTATCACTTGTATGAGGATCTACAGTAACTACTGCACTACCAACTACCCAGAAAAGCAGTCTTTGTTGTCTTTGACATTAAAAGGTTTGAGAACAGGAAATGGACATGGACGTGTGTAAGAATAAAAGAATCATTGCACAAATGTTGCATGTGAAGAGACCAAAACCTTTGTTGGCCTTTGTCTCTAGTAAGGCCTATGGGAGTAAACCATGATGTCATCACTGTGACTAAATGCTCAGTGTTAAAGTTAGTGTGAAAATTATGATGCATTTTTTTCTGTGACATATTTCCAAGTGAATCACTATCAAGGTGTCATCTAGGCCCACAAATTAAACAGCAGACAACATTTTAAGCCTTAGTAGCAACACAGTAGTGTTGTCTACTGCTTAGTTTGTGCTGTGCTGTGTTTAGTAGCAACACAGCAACACAGGTTCATTGGTTCCAATGTGAAATAGTGGTGTAGAGCGAGGCTGAGCCTTAATTCCTCAAATCCTTTAGACAGGCTTTTCTCATGGACTTGAGAAGCAGCATCATGGCCTTAGTACAGTTCCAGTTCAGAGTTAGCCAGTTGTGGTTCGAATACATGGAAGAGTCCTCAAATCATGGGTTTTATCATGGATGCATTGAGAGGAGGTGACTTGTTTCCCTAGCAGGGGTGTCACACAAAGTAGCAGCAGTGGTAGCAGAGGAACAAATTATTATTTTTTTTTTTTTTTTTTTTTTAAGCGACCATCACCCATTCAACATTTTGTATTTTTCCACACACTACTACTACCATAATTACAAGCTTTCACAAATATGTTGCACTATTGGCCCTTTATGCTCAAATATTTTATTTATTAATATTTGTTATTTTTAATGAACCAGCACACACAGTCATTGTATAATATGTTATTTTATTCTAAATATCAGCTCTGTTCCGAATGGAAAAAAAGTGCTGAACTTGCAAAATCTGAACTTCTAAGAACGGAAGTGCGTAGAAGTTCATTGAGAACTGCTTCAGATTGGGCACGTGAAAGATCCTTATCACGTGGCTTTGTGGCCGCGCCTTATCAATTAAGTTACCTTCCTAATGAGCCTTTGTGATTAGGACGCGAATGTGCTTACTTTGAATGATTGGCTTGTATAGTTCAGTAGTTTCCGAGACAGAGCCTGTGGAGGCCAGTCTGTTTTTATAATGATAAGAGGGCTGAGACCCCTCTCAGGTGACACCGTTAAGTTCCCATCGATTCGGGGCTGATTCACTCAGAGCTGCAGGTGGAGCTACGGTGTGGAGATCAGGAGGTCGTGGCTTTGGGTCTGTGTATCTTTTATTTACATCAAGGTTGTTTAAAAGACACTGTCCTGGTAAGTTTCATCGCTTGATTTCTCCTTCTGGAAACAGACGAGCCTGGATCATTGAGTTCACGTCGATAAATAAACATATTGCCTGAAAACACATTTAGTTTCCGAGAATGTTCCGAAGACGCAGCGACGCTCCGCTGGACTTTCGCGCATACTGGAAAAAACTTAAGACGTTTCTGAAGGTATCATTCAACGTATCTTTGTGTGTGTGTGTGTGTGTGTGTGTGTGTGTGTGTGTGTGTGTGTTTCGAGGAAAGCTATCGGATCCCTGATCTTGTGCCTTTTTGTTCTGAACTCCCACCTGTGTTAGCCATGCTGTTTTACTCCAGTGGCTAGGGTTGTTAATCACTGGTTACGATGTTGTGAGTCAACCACCGGCAAATCAACTGTCACTACAGTTAATGCACCCTGTCTGAAGCTGTCAATCTCTGTTAACGGGGGCTACACGTGTGCTTCGACCATCTGGGTGCTCTCCACCTACATGTAAATCTGAAGGGGAGGGGGAGTAAAAAAAACAACTGTAATTTACCCTGGGGTTGTTGATGTTTTGATGTCTTTTGCCATTATAAATGCACTATGTGGACAAATGTATTGGGACGCAGCCGTTTTTCAAGGGTTGTGCTATATCCCTGACTTTCAGTATGCTGAAGCATTCAGATTGCCCAAGAAGGGCACCTTTGGGATGAAGTAGAATTGAAATTGTGAGGTCTTCTCATTTAACATCAGTGCCTGATCTCATAAATGCTTCACTGAATGAATGGGCAGAAATTCCCATGGAAATACTCCAAGATCTTGTGGAAAGCCTACCAAGAAGAGTGGAAGCTGTTATAGTTGCAAAGGGCTCCAACTCAAGATTAAAGTCTATTTATTGGAATTTCAAAGTCCCTGTTAGTGTAATGGTCAGGCATTCCAATACTATTGTTCACCTAGTATATGTCCTTTCAGATGATGTTTAGTGTGATGCCCATCCTTTGTATGTCTAATTGAGCTTTTCCACACAATTCAGACCCTTTCACTCCAGAGACAGATGATGGAGAACCTCATCATAGCAAGAGCCAGGCAAGATGCTGTATCCTTTTAGTTCAATGTTGTTTATTTTTGAATATTACATGTGGTTATTTTTCCCCCAGTGCTTCAGAATGCAAACACACTCAAATGTTTATTATACCCTTTGGAAGTCTAAAACCTCTTGGTAGATAAGTGAATTATTTATGGTGTCCCATGTCTGCAGATGCTATAGACATACAGTTACTGAACACTTTGTAGCAAAGCCAGTGCCTCATCAGTCTACTTCCCCAGCTTCCGACTGTTTCCCCCCACACTTAAAAACACACTTCAGTCATATGCTTGACCTTTTATGCAGCAGATCGAATATATTGACCTGACTGGGAGGAAAAACAATAAACACTTAACTCCTGCAAGGTGAACCTCAACTGACCTCTAGGCCATCAGATTAAACTCAGCAGTTTTTTTTAGGGTTAAATGCATTGCCGTCACCAGACTGAATGATTATAATGAGTTAATGTCATTCATTTGGGCTTGACGGTACACACACACACATGCAGCATCTAGCTCCTAAAAAACGATTTTAAGCAATTTGTGCTACAGTAGCTCTTTTGTGGGATTTGGCCAGATGGGGTAACCTGTATTCTCTAGCAGATCTAACCACAGGCACTCGCCACTGCATACAAGGAACAAAGTCACTCAAATCCTTATACAAATGTATATGTGTGTAAATATGAAACACCAAGAGACTAATTGATTCATCAATAACGGTGTCGAGAGGTAGCACAGCTTCCTATGGGGTGCCAGTTCCTTTATGTAATTTGATTATATTGGCTGTGACTAATCTAAATCCAAATAAAGATGTTAAAGTATCTGTCAGCTATCATCAGCTTTCCTGAACATTTTGTAGCTCCAGAGAAAGAGAGAAGAGAGAAGACTCCGACTGCAGGAGCAAGCCAACAGGTGAGAACCCTTCCTCTGATGCCTTTATACTGTAACCTTGGCCTTTGCAGTACTGATTTCCAGTACCAAACAATGATTTCATGTGCAAAACCATTTTTATTAGATCGTGTGGGCATCTCCACCACACATCCCAGATAAGCTTCTGTTGGTGTTTGGAGCAATCAAGATATCCTCATTATTCAACAAAATCGTGTAAATTTTGCTCAAAATAATAAAAGCTAGTCTTAAACTAGGTCACATAAATGGTTCATGCAGCTTTGAAGAGTTTTCAGGAGCTCTGTTTAGTAAATAATGTTCCTTTCCGGAGAGTGTGGTGTTGTCTGAGTACAGAGAAATTGAAACGGTGGGATGACAAAGGATAGTTAGAAATAGTTCTGCACTAGCTTGCTGTGCAAATATCCAATCAGGAACCTGGTGACTGTTTAAGGACGTGTTTATCCTAAGAATGTTTTGACAGAATAATGCGAGAGGTCTGGAATCTGCTAGACAGATAATTCATGCATTTTTGGTCATATTTATCATACTTTATTGTATATAATTTTATTCAGAGCTCTGAACCTAGACATTTACTCCACAGTTACACTCCACAATTACATGGCAAATTGATTGCAGTATTCTGCTCTGTAATCAGAATAAGAACAATTGAAGTTTTGTTTGTGACTTATTTCCAAATTAGTTTAGCTAGGCAATTTTCTTGTGGTATATTATTCTTTCTTTGTTATAAGCAGATCAGTTATGAGGATGACTGAGGCTCTGGACCCAGACCAAGCCTATAATTCAAACAGTCTCTGTAAGGCTTTGGATTTTTGTTTGTTTTTGCTTAAACAGAAGGTTTTCATCTTTGGGAACCATGACACCGGAGGAACAGGAGCAACGAGTTCTGTATGCAAATATACTGGAATATGAACAAGATCATGTACGTGTGTACAGTAGTATTGTGTGCAGTTTATATCTCTGAATACACGTGTTTAATAAAAAGGCATTGAGTAATTTAACTGTGAAGTGTTTGATGTTTCATTCTGCAGGATTGGCCTAAGCTTTGGAAAGCTAACCTGAAAAAGAACCCAAACGATGCATCTTTGGTTTCAGGCCTTGTCACATGTCTTCTGAGGTATGAGATCAGCTTACATTCTTTACTGTGATTTGTAAAACAGGTGGTCTGTGAATAGGATCCGTTACACTTTAACTGTGCTTCTTTTTTCATTAATTGCTTTATTTTAAAATTCATTATTAATTGTCCATTATCAAAGATGAAGATTCACCTTTCATAATGTGCCATGTGTCAGTTAGTTGTGTTCCTTTTCCCAGCTCTCCAGACCACCCTGTCATGCAGCTACTGAAGAAGCTTCAGTATCAAGTGTATAACAGGCTGTATCCCATAGTGAGTCGGTTTGTTCTCCCCAGCCCTGTGTCTGGCCACTCTGTGTCTTTAAAACCATCCCGCAGCGCCCAGACCCTGCTTCTTCCTGACAGCCCTAAAGTCCAGCTCAGACCTGGGCTCATTCACAGCCTGTCGGACGCGTCCATTTCACTCTCACTACTCCAAGATTTAAATGCCAACGACACAGAACCTGAGTTGGATTCAGATGAACCCCCAACTCCAGCCCCTCCAGACCGAGAGAACTCCTTTGAGGATCTAGAGCAGTTCCTGACTCAGCTGGACTGGGTTCCAGCCAACAGTGCTGATGACGCTGTCTCAGACGTGACCTGTGACTCAGCAAATGCAGACTTGGACATTCAAGACTTGGAGGAGCGAGCTTTGAAGGAACACCTGAAAGCCATAGTGAAAGACATCCACAATGCTATCGGTGAGCGAGCATGTGTGGTGAAATGTGATCTGATGGTTAAAGACATCTCTGTGACACAGTATGATCTTTAGCTTTTCAGATGGCAATAAAATGCATTGGACCAACAAAACATTGCCTCTGACAAAACTAGTAAAATGATTAGTTTTCCTTTTGCTGAGTAAAGATGAGTAAATCAAACAAATTGGTTAACATTGAAATACAGTAATAAGATAACTAGCTAACATCCAGCCAGTTGCTTTTTAGGGCATGGTTTTTACCTGACACTGCTACACACAGCCTTGCATCATTTTTATGAAGCCTGCAATTAGCCTCTCTTCCGACTGGAACTGTAACATTTTTCAAATTCAGTTATGGTAATATGAATACATTTAGGAAAAATGCTTCTGGATCCTGTAGTTCCTGGTATATATGTTAAAGGGCTCTTCCTTGTGCATGTACACATTAATTCTAGTCTATTTCAGATCGTCTCCTGTCTCTGTGCCTCCTCTCCTTTGAGTGTCTGAACACAGCAAGTTCCAAAGACTACTGCGTCGCATGCATAGAGGAGGTTTTCTTCGCCCCAATCTGGAGCCCTCTGTTGGTACTATTTAGGTACTATTTTTTTTTTATACTGTGACAAATTATTGATGAAGTATAGTAAAACTGTGACTTCCACCTCTGCTGAGTTCAGTGTTCTAGGATTCTACCCTGGAGTGACCTTGCATTGTATTTAATCTAATATGTAAAGCCACTCATGAGTTCTAATATCTAATATTGTAAAATTCTAACTAGTAGAATAACTACTTCAGTTTAACTTTATTTGATCACCAGACATGCCTAAAGTATTTAACTGAAATTTGAAGTTCACATTTTCAATAACTACACTTGCAGTGTGTCCCAAACTTTTGACAAAGTATAAATAATGCAGGGTTCACACAACTATTTTTTGTCATGGATTGTAAAATACATCAGGTCAGAAATATTAGCATACACATTTGTTTCCTCTCATTTATGATAAAGATGTGGTGATCCATAACTCCATATCAGAATCAGAACTTCATAAAATAGAGGAATAAGGGGGGACAGTTCAGATTAAAAGTGCATCCAGACGAATATATTATTAAAAGCTTTGTTGTTTGAGAGGGGAAAGAGATGTTATCGGATTGTATCAGCAGATACTCAAGGTTAAAGCGTCAGTATAGGTGCTGTGTTGTTTGTGTTAATAAATGTGTTTGTTCCCAACAATCGTAGGCCTAGTCCACATGTTCATGGGTATTTTTAAAAACTTTTTCTGCATCCACATGTTTAGTTTTTTTTTTTTTTTGAAGAAATCTCTATCCATGTAAAAATACAAAAACAGTTAAGCACTATCAAAAACATGGGGGCGTGGGGATAACATTTGGTGATATCGCCTCATGCTAGCAAAGGAGATCACAATGAATACTGTCAAACAAAAGAGGGAACGAAGCATTCTTTGTTACAAGCTAAAAACATGTTAGCACTGAGAACAGTTTCTGAGCATGTTCTATTTTTTTCAAACAGTGTGTTTTCAGTGATCCTAAATGCTGATTACATGTATACAAAAAGCTGAAACACAGAAAAAACTACATTTAAAAAATGACACTTGCAGAGTTTAAACAGTAGGTGGCACATGTAAACCAGAAGCACATGGGGTCATTTATGTTGAGACATACTCTATTACAAGGAGCTATATTTTATCTAACGTCTCTGTTTATATAAAATGTGTAAAATCTCTCCCCCTCCCTTGCCCCCCCTCCCCCCTCTGTCAATGGGGACTTCAGGAGAGTGCACCGAGAGCGAGAGCTAGCTTTTGAAAACAGCGTTCAGCTTTATCATAATGCCTCACCTGGTGATATTGGTGTAGCTGCCAAACTTTACCCCAAAGACTCCACTGTCCTGCATGGCTCCTACCCTTACGAGTCTGCAGTACAGGAGCTGAAACTGCTGTGTAGAGACTACTGTCCACAGAGGAAGCTGGATTGTATAGGTGAGTTTTCCTTAAGTTTTGAAAATCTCATGAGCATGATTGTCATCAGCTATTTTGCTGTGTGTTGAAGAAACCCAAAGATAATTTAGTTCTGACATTGCCAAGTTGTGTTTTGAAGGACTTTGGCAGATGAGAGATGTAGATATCTCTACCCTATCCATCCACTGTCTGCTACCCTTGAAATCTTGTTGCTCTTCACTGTAGTGCGAACCTTAAGACTCATCTGTGCCTGTGCCGAACACTACCGACTACTTCAAGAGAATGATCCATCACCTAAAACGGCAGCTATGTAAGTCTTCTTGATCAGCACTTGCGTAGTAGAAGCTGCATGAGGATGTGAGCAACTTGGTATTGAAGTTGGAGTTTAATGGTGACCTCCTGCATGCCCTGCTGGCCCTCTGTCAGACTTCATCATGCCCTGCGAAGGCCGAAGCTCAGCAGGGATCCTGTCTCGGCCTTCAGACCTCAGCGGGATGCTCAGAGCTGGCCAGCCCACTAAGTGGGTCGCCCTGTCTGGAATACACATGGGCCTTGATATGGCGCCAAGGGAAAGTGAGAGAGTGCTGAAAGATGGGTCAGAGGGGTCTGAGGATTAGCCAGTTAGCTGCCAGGGGAAAGTCTGATGTGAATCATTTGGCTATGTTTATGCGCTTATGCGGCCTATTAGCTTGATGTTTCCTTTTGGTTTCTAGCGTGCTGAATGCATTCAGGGATGATCAGAGAGCCAGATATCTTCATGGAATAGACATGTTAGCCAGTAGTATTTTGGTTTGAGCACGAGGCTAACGTTCATGTTGCAAGATGTTCTGATAAAATAGCTGTGTGCAGAATAGAAAGAATGCTATTCAGGTTAGTTTATTTACTTTTATCTGTTTATTTATTTCCTAATCTGACTAAACATGTGTACAATTTTTTTGTAGAGTTGCCATATCGCAAGTAGATAAAGTGTACTCTGCTGACGCTTTGGGATTCTTAATCAGTTTTCCACAGGCACCGCTGGAATAGCTGTAACGAGGCCAGTAAAAGTGTGAGCTCACGCAAGCATCCAGTTAATTGAGCGAATGCTTTGGTAAATGAAGTTTGTAAACTACGACCCTCTCCCGCCCTAAACACAGGGAGCCCTTTGATGCACTTATCTCTTCCTCTGCTACTGCTTTCTCTCTCTGCCTCTGTTTCTCTGTCTATCTGTTTTCCTATCTCTGTTTTTTTTTTTTTTTTTAAGCTTATGACCCTTAAGGGGCACTTGAGTCATTTCTGTGCGTGAGTCTGCTTGGATCGCTGTTTGTGGTGCTGTGGTACATCGGTGACGCACATACTCTGCAGCATGGAGCTCCATGGTCACAGCTGAAGCAGTAGTGGCGTATTTCAGCGAGCTCTAGATACTAGTGGCTGCTGGCAGGCCTTACGCAGTGCAGTCGAGCTTAAAAAGTGATGGTGTTGTAGAGGGTTTTTTTTAATCAGTCTTGGTACTGGATGAGAAATTTTAAGGCCATATTTGTTATTCCCAGAGATGTGCGTGGCAGTGTCCCATAATGAGCATGGCTTGAATTCACAGAAAATGTTTGAGACTCTATTTCTTGGTGCTTGAAACTTGAATTGTGAAACGGCAGTATAAATCATGGCCTTTTTTTTTCCAGTGCATTGAGTCCAAAGATTGATCTGCAGTTTAATTGTACAGTTAGTGTTTGACTGTGAGGGAGTATGAATTTAGACATGCATGAATGCACATGAACAATTCAGCAGTTCTTTTACTCGTTCCATTCTATTGTCTCATTTCTTTGTCACTCCCATTACACACACACTTGCACACTGATTTATACAATCATGTTTCCCCTCGGAAAGCTGTTATTTCCTGCTTCTTTCATTCTTTGCCCCGTTCCTTCTCTTCTATTCAGCCTTCAAAGCCAAGTGGGGGGGCTCACTTGACCTCATTGTTCTTTATTTGAGTGGACATGCCTCACCCCCTTTTCTCTTCCAGACCCCCCCCCCCCACCTCATCCAATAACCCACCCCAACCACCTGTCCCTATCCCCAGCCTCTTACCTGAGAACATTTCTACTCTGCTGTGAATTCTCAAAAAAATCTGTAAGATAGTAAATCAACCAGAAACCCTAAAAATTATCGGTGCTGGTTCTGCTCATGTTCCATCATTTTTAATGACCAACACAGCAAGACCAAACCAGAATATGGAATTTTTCATTAAGTGTGCAAGTACAGTAACATAATAGTTCCATAATCTGATTACTAAGCATTTTTGTCCGCTGCTCCCTCAACTCTGTGATTGGTATCCAGTGTCTTTTGGACAAGAAAGGGGATACCCGGCCACTTTCTCACGCGAGCAATCCTTTCTCCATGTAGCGTGTGAATGCTGGAGCTATTTGCCAAAATTGGTGACTCACAGGGGAGGGTATTAAAGCTGATGCATGAATGCACCCTCAATAATGCAAATTACCTTGGTTGTCCCCTAGGCATGAGAAAATTCTGGGTTTTTTTTTAATGCTATTCAATAGAAAGGCTGATTGCTCTTTTATTCTGCCCTTACAGAGGAGCAGATGACCTCCTGCCCATCTTGTCCTTTGTGGCCCTCCGTAGTGAACTGCCTCAGCTCGTCTCTGAATGTGCTGCGCTGGAAGAGTTCATCCACGAGGGGTGGGTCCCTGATATTCAGCACCTAATCACTTTCCTCCAGGTTATGTCCTGCCACTATGGCTACGTAATTTGATAGTTTGGTTACCAGTAAAAACGTGGTTGTGTATGTGGCAGTGCAGCAGGTTATTACAAATCTCAGGTGGCTTATTGTTTTGGTAAAATGACAAAATAAAATAAATCGACTAAAAATTTGTTAGTACAATTATTAAACAATTATTTTGCCAGGGCATGTAGTTTTAACTGTAGGATTTATATTTTCAATATATATTCAAAAATGTGGTAGAGAGTAGGTGTATCTGGCTTATCACTGTATATTTGTGTTGATCATTTTACAACTTTGAATTTGGCTCAGACTTTTTGGGACTCTGTTTCTATATTTTAAGGCCCTATTGTACTAAAGGAGTTTTGTTTTACTAGGGATATGAACATACACTGAAAATTACCACCTAGGTGTAATGGGTCACATTTCTGACTTTTATCTCCATTGTCCTTGTGCTGTTGACTTTTCTCACCCTCCATTTGAGTGCTATCGCGTGTCTACTGAGACCACAGCCTGTTTATCTGTGTAAAAGCCACACTTTACAGCCTGGTTAGATTGGCAGTGATGGAGGAATGTTGGGATATTCTGGACTGACTTTTTCCTCCCCATAAAAAATACAAATAAAATCCCTCTGGATGTTTATATAACTCTGTGGTTTGGAAGAGGGCTATGGCTCGAGCAGCTTGAACTGCTCAGAGTATGCGCATGCTAGAGGTGACTTATACATACAGTGTCTTCTAATTATTGAAGCCGTAATTATTTGTTACTATTTTATATGTATTCCTTTGGCTCAAGAGTGTTTTTCATATGCTTTGTACTCAAAAATCTTTCCAGAGGTACGCAGAAATACAGTTAATGTTTTGTAAAGCAAAATTTCATGTGACTTTCCAGGTTGCTTTCCTGGGCAGGGAAACTTGGCCAAGTCTTATACCTCGTGTTTTTCAATGGAGCATTTCTGCTTAGAATGTAGTGTAGGACTAGTCTTAATCCTGGTCTGGGAAAGTGTTGCATAGTATGCTTTCATCTGTTTCTCTCCCTTAAACCCTCTTATCACACACAAGGGAATGGCACATTGCAATATCTGTTACACAGGAACCACCAAGACGAAATACCTTAGTATTATGTTGGTCCACACTGAGCCACCAGAACAGCTTCAGTGTGGCTTGACATTAATTCCAGTCTTATTTCTGTGTATTTTCAAGTCTCCACACTTGGCTTCCAAAAGATATTTCCTCCAAACATGCTGATGTGGTAGCTTGCTAATGTGCTGAGTTAAGATCTGGTGACTGAAAGCCAAAGTGTATGATTTCTAGCCTAGAATAGCTGGTGTTCTGGAGGCAAAGGGAGTTGCCTCTGTAATCAGGTCATGGGTTCAAATCCCAGGACTGCCAGCTGCACCAGTGCGGTACTCTTGTGCAAGGTACTGAAGCCCACTGCTTCATTTGGTGAATGGGTTAAATGCAGAGAAAGAATTTCACATTGTTTACACTGTGTGTTGATCTGTGGTGTGTTCACATGTGACTATAAGGGCCACTTTTCAAACTTTACAAAGCAGGAACACATCTGATCAGTTATTTTATACTGATTAAACAAATGTTTGCTCTTTGAAAGTCACTTCACTCCTCAGTATATGCAGTGTATGTATATATAATTAAAGTGTTAATACTAAAACAATTGTTTGTGATGTCACAAAAGTAGAGAATTGAAATAGATGGGCATATTCAGCCAACAGCAGTCTCACGCCACACATTTACACTGAAGTTAATAGGAGTGTTTCAGTCAATAGTCCTTTTTGTACAAGAGAATGTTTAGGGTAGCCGTACAGAACAAATCATTAATTATTAATCCTACAACCACAACAGTGTTAAATGTACCTCATGGGGAAACATTAGGGTGAAAAGGGGCCCTTTTTAAAGGTTTTATGTATGTGTTCCCTAGGTATCTGATAGGGGAGGAGGGGTATTGCTTGACCTCAATGCAGAGTGCTTTGACATATGTGGAGTCGCTTCATTTGGGTGGATCTTTGCAGCAGCCTGCCAAGCCCACCTGAGACAGGTAAACTCTGCGAATATGCTGCTCAGTCACTCTTCTCAACTTGCCCTTCAAATACACTATATAGACACAAATATTGGGACGCCTGACCATTGCACCATCAGGGACTTTAATGGCATTCAGATACAATAGACTTCAATATGAATTTGGGCTTCCACTCTTCTTGGAAGGCATTCAACAAGATTTTGGAGTTTTTCTGATAGAATCTGTGCCAATTAATTCTAATTATGAGGTCAGGTAGTAATGTTAGACAAGAAGACCTGGCTCAAATTCTCTATTCCAGTCTTCTACACGGAACTCAGCCAACCAACTATGTCTTCATGGACCTTGCTTTGAGCACTGGGACACAGTCTGGAGAAGAATCTTTTCTATTCCAGAATGACTGTTTCCACAAGGTTGGCAGGGTGGCGTTGTCCAGAAAGTCTTGGTATGCTGAAGCATTAAGATTACCCTTCACTGGAAGCAAGGGGCCACCTGAATTAAGTAATTAAGAGGTCTGTCCCAAAACTTTTTTCTATGTAGTGTATTTGTTTCATAGTGGTGCCAGACAGTATTTTTGTTACCGATATTGGAACCTTGAGTGAATTCCAAAATTTCTTAAGAATTTACTAAAGTTTAATTATTTTTTAAATATATGTATATAGTTTTAAGAGGAGCCTCAAAGTATTTCAACTGAAGCACTACTATCCCACAGGTACAAATACCTGCTGCATTATCTGGCTGTACATGTGCATGTGTGCACTATTATACAGGATTTGTGATTTTTATTTCATTTTATTATTCCTCTTATACCAGGTATTAAATTGGTGCCATCTCTAGAGTGTGTGTGTGTGTTTCTGCACAGGAGTCACACTGACGTTCAGAATTCCATGATTGATTATTTGAGAACAGTGGATTTGTCTGAGACTTGTTTAAAGATGATATAACATGGTGGGCCGTACCACTCATCCATATGAGTTTTTTTTTTTTTTTTTTGGCTGAAATCCTTTTTTTTGTTTTGTTTTGTTAAATTCTGCAGTCTTGCAACTTTTAAGCACTGAGAAGGAACTGATTGGAGGGGGGAGGGGGGGGAGCACTGAGTCATGTGGTGGACCCCTTAAGCTTTGCACACAATTTGGAAGAAAGCTCCTAACTCTCACTGACATCATCATCCTGCCTTATCAAAACTCTCTGTGACACAATTACATTATTTTATCCAAACATTTAACTTTGAAGTGAGGACTATCTGTAGAGCTGTCATTTATGCTACAATAGTGAGTGCCGAGACTCCTCTGGTCCACATTCCTCTTACAATAACAGTTTAGCCCAAGTGTCACTGTCTATCTCAGTCACAGAGCAGCTAAAACTGAACGGTTCATTTCTCTGTTGCTATGGAAAGAGATGAACCGAGTCTTTCCTGGATGCCTTTTTTTGGGTAATTTGTGCTGTTTCCATTTAGTTAAAGGATGGCTGGATAAAGTAAAATCAGTTGAGCCAACTCCGTGTAACATGGCACTATAAATTGTAAGCTACATTGAAATAAATGAGCCATCAATTTTTTTTTTTACTTGAAGTGTCCATTGTCATTTCTCATGTCTCATGAGTATTTGCACTGAGCATGCTGTTTAATCTTTCTTTTTAAAAACAAACCACAGTGATGACAGTAAGCCTCTTGTGATGTCTGAAATTAATGAGCTTAGTTATGGAAATTATTCATGGCACTATCACTATTTAAGTAGATAAATGTATTACACTCTGTTTGTTTTTAAATACTGCTATTTTTTTGTATTGATTTCCTAAATTGGTTCAACATGATAACATTTTCTTAAGTGCTGTCTTTGAGTGTGTCCGAAATCACACACTTGCACACTTCCTACACTGTTTTAGTGTGTAGGGTGTTCACACTGACAGCAAAGCTAAAACTCACTGAAAGTATGCAGATAGTGCACTGAAAACGGCCAAACAATGCAGTGCGGAACGATTGACACAACTGGCACTAAAATGGACGCCATTTTGACTTCATAGCGGAAGGGGAAGGAACTTTTGACAAGTTTTCAGAGTTGAATAATGGTGGCCAACAATGAAATGCTGGTGCAAGCTCAAGCGGAGGCAACTAAACAAAAACAATAGCAAATAAATATATTCATTGTGTAAACAAAAGCTGGCAAATAATTTGACAGGTTGGAGAATCGCGATCAAATTTTAGTCCGTCACTTCCTCTAAGTGCTAAAGGTTAGTGTTCCATTTAGGACAGTACTTACCCACGGAAGTGTGCATTACAGAAGGAAGTGCCCTTTATCATGTCATACTTTATGAGAGATCTTCAGTTTATTATATTGAGTCACAGCTGCTTGTATGACTAGCTTGTGTTGTTCTCTTTTAACAGTGGTGCAAAGTTGCATGTTCAACAGACCACATTCTCCTGTACTCAGTCTTTCGGCCAAGAGAATGAACTTTTCTACGTCAGAGCTCTGTAAGACCTGCGCATACATCTTCCGTTCATCAGGGACTGTGGAGGAACTGACGCAGAGTGACTCCGGAGCAGGCTAGGCTCGGGACCGCCAGAGCCTGGTAAGCCCTGAGCCCTACTGTGTTGGAGAGCTAGGTCCCAAACCACCGCAGAAGACTGCTTGGGTTAGTGGAGTGGAATAGAATTGATGTTCTGAGAGAATTGGTTGGGGCAGTCGTCAGATTTAATTTAGACATGGATTGTAATCAAAATGGTGTGCTTAATTTTTATTCTCTCTTATCCCTTTTTAATTCCTTCATAATGCCATTGTTCCAAATATTTTACTTTGAGTGAATGGAGGACTAAAGCACTGCAAGTATTTGTCATTTTAAAATAAGCTGATTTAATGTAGATGTAGTCTCAGGATAATGTTTTGTACACATAGGAGATTGAAAGAATTGTGACAAAAAGAATTTTAAGTTTTAACTGAGCAATTTTCAGCAATATTTTTATGCCTATATTCTTGGGTAAGAAGAGGGTATGGATTTTCTGAAGAGGAACACAGAAAGGAACTGCTTGGAGTCGTTTGTCCAATTTCCTAATAGTTAACAGTAAAGTAGCCAAATCTAGAAGCCCAGGCTAGGTCTATTTTCTAAGCCAAATCTTGTCTTTGAATTTCATCTCATTGCGTTTGCCAGTGCTTTGATGAAGGATGTTTTGGGGAAGCTGTTAATATGTAGGAATGAATAAGATGTTTGATAAAGGGCTGTAGAGCTAACATAAGCTTTATTGTGAACTGAAAGATGTGCAATTTAGGAGCATGAGCTGTACCTGTGCTGTAGATGAATTAAGTATAGCACTACTGAGATGTTTGTTGTGCACAGACCAGGACTGCAATAAACGTTTAGCTCAGTGAGAGTTTCCCTAAAATCTGACTTCCTTTTCTGCTGCTGAAACTACAATCGTCCTTTACATATTCCTTAATTGTAAACATTGCACTTCATCTTTTATTCCATTAACTCTAATGGTTATGTAAAGAGATGCCTCTTATTGCTTTAGTATTAATTTATTGTCAGAAAAGTATAATTATTTAATTGTAATGCTTTGACATTGTTTTACAGAAACCTAGCATCTAAAATAACAGTCTACAGTTAAAAAAATGTTACACATTTGTAATGTTTAAGAGATTTGTGACAGAACATGTTTGTGTTTTTTTGTAATTTGATGCCACTTTGTGTATGTTTTACTATCCATGTCAAGAAAGTAAATGGGGTGGAAGCTAATATGGGACAGATGTTGGAAAAGAAGTCTTAAAATTAAGAAAATGCTGTTACTGCTGTGTACTCTGGCTACCATCTGTAACTGATTGGAAGAAGTATTCACGATTGTATGTATATAAATGTCTGTCAATGAGTGTGACTGATGTATTTCAGGTAGAGCTATACAGAGACTGCAGACTTTAGTGGTGTTTACTGCTGATGACCTTTTAATGCAAGTGTGCATGGAAGGATGCCTGGGCGTATGTGGCCTGTGTTGTTTTTTCTAAGAATAAAGACACGTAACCTTTATTACTGTGTGCTTTATTTAACAACTTTATTTTACAATGAAGACACATTCTATTATACTTCTATAGGCAAGGCTTTTAATTAAGACTGTTATGAATGTTTATTATTTGTTGTCTTAAATAGTGGCGAAAGCCAAGGAGGTTCAGTTTGGGTGGATTCGAGATGTTTCTGTATCACAGGGCGAGGCAAGGTTTGTGCAGTAGGGGTGGCCACCAAGCTTGACGGGCAGATGGCTGGATTGTTCCAAACGTTTCCGGGAGAGAGGAGAAAACATGCCACTGTGAATCAAGAGGAGCCTGGTCCGATAACCTCTGTCCCAGAATAGCCTCTCTTGCCTGTTAAGAACTTTAATAACTCCAGTAACCCAACTCTTTGTCTTGGAGCGTCCCTTTAAATCCCTTCCAGTCCATTTGTCTTGTCCCCTGCATCAGTGCCTTAGTGCATGTCTGGAGAGATTATAAGGACAGTCTGTACTCAATCCTGGACTAGGCATCTAATGAAAGGTTCTATCCTCAGTACAACAATGTCTGGGATTCATTCAGACTATAAAGCTTGAAAATGTCACATCCAGGTTCAGTTATGTGCCTTTTAATTCCTGAGTCAGGTTCATGTCATAAAAACAAAATTATTCTTGATTTTACACATGGACAACTGCATATAAGCCAGTGACGAGGTAGAATGTATCATTAGAGAAGTGTTGGGTTGCTACGATTCACCAGAGCAGTCTGAAATGGATTTTTTCCCACTAAAGAAATTCCTACAGTGCAGTCTAATGCAATGGTTCTCAATCTTTCCAACATTATGGCCCACCTATCCATCACAGCTGGGACACATTAGATTATATTAAATAGCCCATTGTCTCGATTTTACATTTGCGGCCCAATCAAAAGCTTTCGTGACCCATCAGTGGTCCACGGCCCAGTGATTGAGGAACCTGGGTCTAATGCATCAATCCATAATCTTGCATTGCTGTTCAATTTTGTTGAGAGCTGGGGGGTTAACAGGATTAAGGGAAAGTCTGACTTACTTTCCCTTAAAATAAGTCAGACTTTCTCTTAATCCTGTTTCATGGAATACCTCCCAGGTGACTGTGAGGACCAAAGCAAATTCCTCAAACCATTCGGTGATCCCTCACGCCCTGGGGAAGGGGTTATTCATATCCTGGAAGAGACCATGCCAGTCGGGGCACAATGAGGCACACTACAGTTCAGCCAATCAGAGGATATAAAACAATAAAATATAACATGTAACTTCTGTTACTTCTTAAACCTTGTATCTTTGTGCCCTTTTCAAGCAAAACGATAATGTTATAGTTAAAAGAAAGTGGCCCCTTATACACGTGAACACAACACAGTATGAACTTATTCTGCATTTACCCCATTCGCACAGGGAAGAAGTGGGCTGCCACCATCAGGGGTGCGTGGAGAGCAGTGTATGGGGACAGTACCTTGCTCAAGGTAACCACTGGTGGTCCTGGGATTCAAACTATCAACTTTCTGGTAGCAGGGGCAGCTCCCTAACCACTAGACCATTTGCTGTCCTTAATAAGCTACAAGTAAAGCAAAAAAGCTAGAAGTAAAACTTACTGCATAAAACTAGAAATGCCACATGTGTTAAAGTTATGCACTTAAAAAAACCTCTAACTCTAAAGTGTGTAAGGTTGTGCCTGCAACTCTAGCGTGGATTAAGTGGTTACAGAAAATGAGTGAGTGAGAGTTTGTAAGGTGTTTGCACTTTCTCTGGCCAGTGATTTGATACAAGCCTCTTGAGTGTGATAGCTGTCAGTAACACCACATACTTAACAGTATTCCAGTGCATAAAATACAGGTTTGTAATATATCTTCACTAGATAAGTCAGTTTGGACTATTACAGTAATTGTACATTACGCGTTTGTTGGGTGTTTTCTGGAACTGACGAGCTGCGATGCTTTTGGCTTGCTCATTTCAGTGTCTCACGAAAAGGGGAGTGTTGTCTTGCCAAGGCTGACGCTTTGTTTTCAAATCTGTCTCAATATTTGAATTTCCGTGTTGGGGAGAGGGAAGATATCCAGGTTTTAATAGGATCCAGAAGAGGGAAGAACCATAGAGGTTACGCTCCGTGTGTCCCGTGGCTCACATTTACCATAGTTTCTGTTTCATCAAGTTCAAGTGACTAACCCTGTGCATGACTCTGCTCATTGATAGGCCAGCAGAATGAATGTGGTAAACCGATTCATATCTTTGGCATCTTGGTCTGTTTTCAATACTGGGGACAAACAAGTGGTTTATGGAGACAAGTTAGCATGTGAAGAGAAATATATTTACTGCTGATATTTTTCAAAGTGACATAAAAAGATGAGAAACAGTCACGCATGAGTGCTGCGAAAGTCCTCATTCTATGTTTCTGACAGAGCCTTGCTTATACACAGACAAAAAGTCATGCATTTATTTCAGGATCAGCTATTGGGGTAAAATACCTACTACCACTTGTCATTTTTTTAATGCAGCATAGCTTTAATTTTGAAAAGTTCTCATTGCGCAGTAGTTACTGAATTTAACTGGAATGTGGAATATTTAGACAGGCTAGGTTTTCCTTTATTATTATTATTATTATTAATAATAATAATAATAATAATAATAGATACGTTTTATTTATAGGTGCCTATCACAACACTCAAGGACACCGCACAAATTTACAAAAGTAAGAACAGACAATAAAAAACAAATACAGTAAAAATACAACAGATTTACATACCCACTACATACAAATGGATTGGATAAGTTTGTTTACAATTGTTTTAATTAAAAGTCAGTAATTTGGTAATGTTGTGATGTAAACCTTGTGTCAAATTTGTTTTCAGCCCCCTAATAAAAAGGCAATAGTGGCAGCTTCCTTCAGTTTCAGTAACAGTCTCAATGTGACAGTTGCTTCTTTACTGGCTGTTTTTTTTTTCTTCATTCTTTACCAGGAAACCTAGCCTGACTTAGAACATTCATTCTTTAAAAATGTGTTTTCATGCAGCATCAGATCTCTCCTCTTCATTCAGAAAGAGAATCAAAGAGAGGTGAGACTGGAATATGTCTGTAGCTATATGAAACTGCAGCTTCACTTGTTTCTGCAGTGAATCATAACATTTAAGCCAGCACTTCTGACAGAGACTCTGCCCTCCTCCTCCTCCTCCTCCTCCTCCTCCTCCTCCTTATGACCTCTTTTAATAGACTAGACACTCCCATGAATTCAGATGTCTTTATTGGCATGACAAATAAACATTCATGTTGCAAATGCTTATATGCAAATTAAACAATGACAATAAAAGACAGCGATGCCCTCAGTGACCTGGTATTCGCCCCAGATCAGGCCGCCGCTGGACCTCCCTGCATCTCTCACAGCTCTGTTTATTTTTGGCCAGTGTGGCCTGGGATAATTGGAGCCAGATAAACAGGAGTGAATGGAAATGAGGGATGTTTGTGAACAGGGCAGGGAGTCACGCTAGGGGGACTCAAAGCAGCCGTCTAGCCTAATCCTTCCTCCCCACCTCATTCCCAACAGCCCACAGGCAGGGGCTAAACTCTCAGGCCGGAGTCTGATCCAAGAACATTTTTCTTCTCTCATTCTTCTGTTCCCGTGCATGCCTCTCCTTCAGTCTCTTCCTGTGTCTCTTCATCTCTCACCCTTGAGTCAAGCTGCTTTTTTCAGACCAAGTGCAAGTGTACCCTGTTACACCGTGCAGCTGATGTTACACGCTTAAAAATAAAGGGGCTCGAAAAAATATGTGCAGGTTCTTCCCATCCACACATCTTATTTCCAAAAAATACTTCTTTAATGAACCCAAAGTGGCTCTTTTCTTGCACTGCTTCAAACAACATTATCTGGCACCTTTATTTTCAAGACTGTTCAACAAACTAATCTAAATACACTGGAAGCGTGTCAAAGCTTTGCGTTCTTTTTACAAAAACTAGTTAGTTGGCATGCGAAGAAAACAGCACATACAGGGAGGATAAGCTAAAGTGGATGCAGATTATAAATCTGTACTATTAGTTCAGAGAGTCTGAAGGAGGCTTATGGCATTGTACAGTGGAAGAGGGCCTACAGATTACCCTCCAGGATGACGGTTTTAAGGTCAGAGGGGAAGTTGATAGTGAAGACGGTGTGAGATTTGTTCCTCCTCTCTACAAGAGCAGCCACGGCCTCACCTAAATCCACATGATTTAGGAACCCAGGCGCCATGCGATCTGGAGAAGCAACACCTGTGTTGATCTTCACCTGTGGGGAAATAAAGGTCAGAGCATAACACACATATAGAAACCTTCTGGATAGCAAAGAAGTGGTAAAAAGTAACTCAGTTTGGTTATTATCAATTGTAACTTACTTTAACTCTCAAATATAGATTGTCATGCCATTTAACTGCATTACCAAAGTGATGATTTTTGTCTTATTTGACCGGGAGAGGTAGTATCCCTCTACCATCCCCCTCGTATCTAGTCTCTGGCCTGTCTAGATATGGCTCTCAGTGACTCTGCTGAAGGGAATGGGTACAGCTCTGAAATGCTGTTGTACAGACCTGATTAAGTTTGCAGGGCACCTCCGGGTACTCTTCTCTCAGAACCTGGCAGAACGCCAGTGTGCTGGCTGCCCCTACTGTCAGGAAGCCTGTGCCTGGCATCAGCAGTTTCTCCCCAGCGCCCCCTGTGGGTGAGTATTTCATACTGAATGTGTACAAAACTCTGTTCTAATGAGATTTTCTTGAACAAAACCGACAAGTGTCTTTCAAGTAAGAAGTAAAAGCAGTTTGGTAATGACTGCCTAATTTTATCATTCTTATGTCACACCCATGAATGTTGTGTGACCCACCTGTAATAAATGTGTAGGTGCAGTTGGGGTCGTCTCTCACCAAAGGAAAGAAAGCTTTCCAGGACACAAAGGTGCTGAACAGCAGCGTCTCAATAACCTAATGAGCAAAAACAGAGGAAGACAGATATAGTGTAAATCATGATGGGCTGGCTCCAGAAAAATTTACTTATTAGAGACTAAACTAATTAGAGACTAAAAAACTATAACACAAATATGACAAACAAAAGAAACTGTGTAAAAAGTAAGTAAATTAGTTATTATTATTATTGTTGTTGTTGTTGTTGTTATTATCATATATATAATATAATAAATATATCAGTGAATATATATTAGTGAACCTAGAGAGATTATTAATATTTAAGTATATTTAAGTATATTATAAATATATGTATATGTATGTATGAACCTGCAGCTTCACTATATGTATGTATTCTTCAAAACAAAGTTATTACAAAATCCGTGAAAACCTGCACATTTATTATGGCATGATATGTAAGAGACCAGAGGGAAAAGGTTCCTGCAGCAGCTCACCCAGTGGAGTTCTTTAAGGGGCTGGGTGTGTGGTGGTCCTCCCTGCCACCAGCTGAAGCCGAGAGAGGACACCACATCTGTGACCTTCCCCACAGAGCGCAGCAGGGCCTGCTTCACTTCCTCAGCTCCCTCCTCTGAGCCTATGAAACAAATTCAGCAATGGTAAACAGGGACATCCCACACAAAAATGGCCACTTTACTTCTTAAATGGACTACAGAAGAAGAAATGACTCACCAACATTTCCCACCAGAGTGGTCAGGTTGCCCTTGGTGGCAGGTGAAACAAAAGCTTTGAGCTTCTCTAGCTTGTTGCTGTCTCTGGAGATCACGGCAACTTTAAAACCTTTAACACAACATAATCTTTAAATATCCTAACATAAACGAACTATGTGTGTTAAAGTTTTATTAACATGAAATAAAATTAGCATGAAAAAACATAAATATATGGTT
>JBBPDC010000019.1:12177062-12204764 GCA_037974485.1 Hemigrammopetersius urotaenia
TGTGTGTGTGTGTGTGTGTGTGTGTGTGTGTGTGTGTGTGTGTGTGTGTGTGTGTGTGTGTGTGTGTGTGTTGAAGGTAAGAGGGGTCTCATCCCACTCCTTAATACTGTTTAATTTTAGGTAAATTACCTATTTGGGACAAAAGGTCTTATAATGTCTTTTTCGTTTCTAAGTTGTTAAGGAAGCACAGATTAATATTAAAGTTATCTAAAATGAAATTTGACCAGGTGAAAGAAGCTACTAATTACCACATACAAGTGCCTGCTGCCCCATGGTTTATCCCAGGTCATACTTTTGATATATATGAAGAACTACATGGCACAGATTTTCTCAATCACTTCGATGCAGTTCTCGCATCAGGAAACATCATTCCCACAACTCTTAATGCGGCTCTCAAAAATGTTAAAGCATTTCTCATAGCATCGATAGCTGTGCAGTTAATGATTTATTTGAATCTTTACACAATATAAAGTATATAAAATAAAAAATGTTAAACATAAACTATGCACCATAAAAAAGGAAAGAAAAATACAATCAAAATACAATCAGCAGCAATTACGGTATAGTACAGTAAATTTGGTCGTGGCCTAGTGGGTAGGATACTTGCCTCTGGACTAAGAGGTCATGGGTTCGAATCCTACCTTCAGCACACCACCGCTGGGTTCCTTAACCCCAAGTTGCAAGACCCTTAACCCCAAGTTGCTCTAGTGAGACTGTCCCCTGTAGTTAGGGAATGGAAGTCGCTTTGGATAAAAGTCTCTGCTAAATGCCATAAATTTACACTACATACATATGCATTTATCAAAGATTACGTTATGAAAAAGTGTTACAGATGCCACTGAAGACCAGATGCCACAGTTTAGACCACAGCTGATAACATGGTCCAAAGTGTTGCCATTTCACTAGACACCCTTGCATATCCTGCATTCAGAAACCACATTCTTTCACAAATGTCAGTTCCTCTCCTGCATGACACATTCTTCCTGCTCCATCTTCAACACCATGCAAAGTTGAGCATCATACATACTTGTAATTACTGCACTGCCATGACATGCACCTGTGATATGAGACTGAGAACACGTTTTTCAGTCTGAGTTTAGCTAAAACACTGCTAATAATGACAGTGTGGGACTGGCCTTGCTCTTTCACACAGATCTGAATAAAGTGCTTTGTATGAAGACAGGTGAAAGATCTGTAAATCTGACTTACAAAAGTACTGTCTCAATGAGTTATAAGAGCCAGATGACAAATGCATCAACACAATAGTGAAATATGTGCGTTATAAAGAGTGAGGAAAATGACTTTTCCGATGTGAGAATTGCAATAAAGCGAGTGAGAAAAACTGTAAGTCAACTAGGTCTACATAATTATCAAATGAAAAAGAAAAATGAAGATGAAATAACTATTAGTTTAAGTTAAAATATTACTGTGCATATATTTTGCCTTTTCTGTTGGTTGGTTTCCAGAGGAAACGAAATCTGTGTGTCCATTGGAACTGAGGCCCAACATTCTGGACTGTAAGGTGATTGGCTAATATCTGTTCTAGAACTTGTCTCCAGCATTTTGTGAAATATTAGGGACAGCAACCAGTTTCAAACCCAAATATCAGACTCCATTTTGAGTGCGAGATCACACATCTTTGACTGCTCAAAAAGTAATCTTCAAATCCTTTTACTGCAACTTCTTCTGGATACATTTCTACACTAATGGTAAATGTAGCTGTTTATATACACATATTGAATTAGAGTATGTTTTGCCAGAAACATAAAAATCTGAAAAAATCACAGAAGCTGTGGTATGTGAATGTATGATACTGATGTGAGGTGCTTGTTGTTTCAGGACAGGAAGAATTGTCGCTATACTGGCCTTTATGGACTCCGAAGGACAACAGCACCCTCAAAGAGACTGAGGGATTACTTGACTGAGGAACAGTTCAAATTTGAAGGTAAAAACACCAAGTCAAATCGATTAACATGGTGGATGAATAGATGGATAGAAAGAGAAAAATAAATAAATAAATAAATAAAGATGTTCCCAAAATGTTTTGCAGTTTCCTCTTGGGACAAAGGTCACAGAAAGATGCGGGCCCAGTCTCAGCACCTGGTCACAGGAACTAGAGGTGAGTGGAGCAAATACTATGTACTACATTTTTTCTCCTTAGACAGTTTTGTGATTTTAGATACCAAAAACTATTATTATTATTATTATTATTGTTGTTGTTGCTGTTGTTGCTGTTGTAATTATTATTATTATTATTTGCAGCAGCTATTTTATTGTTTCATTCATGTAGAGCAGCACTGTCCTACAGTCGTCCAGCAAGCACTTGTACTTACATAAACATAAGATGTTCTATTAAGTTTTTGTTTGGTGTTTATAGTAAATATTTAAGTATTTAGTAATAACAAAACATTTAGTCTCTTGCATAAAAATAAAGTTTGAAAGTATTTCAGCAGCAGCAAAGCAGCCAAGGTGAAAAACTAATAGAGAATTATTAACTTAATTAGTAACTGAATGTAACTTTTTTTTTTTCACAAAAAAATGCATGAAAGCTATTTATCTACTGATAGGGACAGAGAGGTCTCCACAGAAGCTGGAAGGAGGAGACAATTTATGCTCTGCTTGGACTGAAAAACCCAGGAACCCTGCAAGCATGTTCTTCCCTCACTTACCTAACTCCTGCTTCGGAGCAGAGGTGCAGTCATATCTAATAAAGGGTCATCTTTTCTGTTCCAGCAGGACTGTGCCCCAGTGCACAAAGCATGGTTGGAGGAGTGAGGCTCGGTGAACAGGTGTTGAATTTTCTTGTTGTGTCTTTTGATTCAGACTGAAGAGAGGAGGAGGAGGGAGGCCACGCTGCAGGAGAGCCTGCAGGAGCTGAAGGAGCCTCTGGAGGAGCGTTACATTACCAATGGTGCCATCCTTCCAGACCTTCGTCCATTTCGCACCACTGCACCTTCCTCGGCCCCAGAGACCAGCTTCAGTCCCCTGATGATCCATGGTCACACCACAGAAGAGTACAAGGCCATTTTTCACTCTGTGGTGGACCCCATGATCAGCATGCTCTCTGGAGAGCCTCGTAGCTACACTCTGAAGCTCGGCCGTATCATCAAGCAGCGCCTTTGGGAGGCCCTCCACTGTCCCGCTCTGAGAGAGGAAGTGCAGATCTGTGTCACTGAGACATTCAACACACCAACTCTGCAAAGCTCTGCTTTTCAGTTTGAAGTGGACATCAGTGGAGAGCCCACACCTAAACCAGCTAAGAGGCTAAGATACTGATGTCACTGAAATAAGCTTACAGGATATTTTCATAATTATTATCATAAGTAGTAGTAGCATTAGTAGTAGTAGTAGTAGTAGTAGTAGTAGTAGTAGTAGTAGTAGTAGTAACAGTGATAGTAGCAGATGTAGTAGTAGTACTAGTAGTAACAGTGACAGTATCCGATGTATTGGTAGTAGCAGTAGTAGTAGTTGTTGTAAAAGCAGTCGTAGTAGAACTACTAGTAGTAGTAATAATAATAGTAATAGTAGTGGTAGTAATAATAAAAGTAGTAATGGTAGTACTACTAGTAGTAGTAGTAGTAGTAGTAGTAGTAGTAGTAATAATAGTAGTAGTAAAAGTAACAGTAGTGGTAGTAATAATAGAAGTAGTAATAGTAGTAGCAGCAGCAGTAGTAGTAGTAGTATTAATAGTAATAGTAGTAGTATCAGTTGTAGTAGTAGTAGTAGTATTATTAGCAATAGTAGTAGTAATATTTGTAGTCGTAGTAGCAGCAGCAGCAGCAGCAGCAGCAGCAGTAAAGCAGTAGTAGAAGTAATAGCAGTTGTAATAGTAGTAGTAGTAGTAGTATTAATAGTAATAGTTGTAGTAGTAGTAGCAGCAGTAATAGTAGTATTAGCAGTGGTAGTAGTAATAGTTGTAGTAGTAGTAGCAGCAGCAGTAGTAGTAGTAGTAATGGTAGAAGTAGTAATAATAGTAATAGTAGTGGTGGTAGTAGTAGTAGTAGTAGTAATAGTAGCAGTTGTAGTAGTAGTAGTATTAATAGTAAAAGTATTATTAGCAGTGGTAGTATTAATAGTTGTTGTAGTAGTAGTAGTAGCAGTAATAGTAGTATTAATATTAGCAATAGTAGTAGTAATAGTTGTAGTAGTAGTAGCAGCAGCAGCAGTAAAGCAGTAGTAGTAGTAATAGTAGCACTTGTAGTAGTAGTAGTAGTAGTAGTATTAATAGTAATAGTAGTATTAGCAGTGGTAGTAGTAATAGTTGTAGAAGTAGTAGCAGTAATAGTAGTATTAGTACTAGTAATAGTAGTAGTAATAGTTGTAGTAGTAGTAGCAGCAGCAGCAGTAGTAGTAATGGTAGAAGTAGTAATAGTAGTGGTAGTAGTAGCAGTAGTAGTAGTAATAGTTGTAGTTGTAGTAGTAGTAGCGGTAATAGTAGTAGGTTTAGTAGTAATAGTAATTATAGTAGTTGTAGAAGCAGTAGTATTAGTCCTAGTAGTAAAGCTAGTACTTAATGTTTATTTTATTTTGTAAATAAGGTTAAGTTTTAGGATTTGTAGTGTCTCTCCACCTTTTTCTGTCTTTTTTTGCAGATCTCCTTTGGGTCTGCAGTCTCCTTGCATGCTCTAAGTGCTGGACGACAGTTACTGTTTATGGTATTCTACTTTCTTTAATTATCAAATTCATTGTATCTTTTTTTTTTGTCTGTTATGGCACTCATCTGTTGCCTAATCAAGAAGTGATTGCTTATTTCTTTTATTAGTTACTTAGAGACACAAAAGAATTTTTATTAATATATTATTATTATTATTATTATTATTATTATTATTATTATTATTATTATTATTATTATTATTATAAAGACATTACAGCAGCTGAGACAGGGGAAGAGACATGTACTATTAGGAACTGAACCTGTCCCATAACTGTTGCTTTGTTTCTCATTTATTTTTTTTAGACGTGAAGCAACTCAAGGACCTGGATTTCAATGAACTAACAGACCGTCTGACTAACTGACTGACTGACAGACTCACTCACTCATGTTTAGTAGGCCGAAGATTCTCCAGAAAGAAGCTTTTAGCTCTCAAGTAGCTTCACGTGCTTCAAAATTTTGATACATTATTGACAGTGTGTTCTTAATGTTTATAGAGTATATATAAAAACTTTATTTGCAGATAAATATATACAAATATATGTAAATATATACTTCTAATATAATGGTGGCATTACTTTATGACTTTCAGTCATTTCCAGCTAAGCTGTAAACATATATGTAATCCATAACTCATTATATTGTGTTTTTAGCATGTCCAGAATGATGAACATAGCTGTAGCTGTAGCAGGAAATGACTAAGAAAGCTGGAGACAACTGCTATGTTTATTTTACTTGAATTACTATAAATAGGCAGCTATGGTTTCATTAAATAATTTTAATAATAAAACTTTTCAAAACAACACTTGTCTTTTTTTTGTATTAAATATGTCATATAATTTCCAACTCACTTCAGACTAGTCAACTTTAAAGTAATCAGGTCAGGTCTGGCTTTCCTGCAGACAGGAGAACCCTCTGTTGTTTTCCTTCAGAGCAAAGAGCTCCTGAACCACTAATAATAATAATAATAATGATAATAATTATAATAATAATAATTATTATAATAATTATTATTATTATTATTATTATTATTATTATTGTTGTTGTTGTTGTTGTTATAATAATAATAATTATTATTATTATTTATGTCTTTCACAACACTAGAGGGAGATAAAGAACAGTAAATATTAGCAGCTTTAAAGGGGAATCCCACCAATTCTCCCATTTTCATAAGTTAATCATTAAAGTGCAATTAAATATTCAGATTCAGAGTAGTTTAATGTAAAATGTGACATTCTTGAGAAACATGGCTAATGAGTCAGAATTGTGCACAGTGGTGGCCACTGGAACCAGATGTCCTAAAAGCTACCTCGCAGTAAACTCTAACTCAAAATGGTGGTACATGCAGAGTGTTTTAACACACATCACTTCATTTCTCTCCATTAACGTACAAACTCATGCAAACCTTCATCACGGCGCATTATATCTCAGACAATATAGAGCAATAAAAAATGTTGATGCACATGCAGACAAGAAGTACATTCACTAAACAACACATTTTCTTTACATATAAAACAAGAGTATTTTATCAAGAGATTTTGATTGTTTGTATGAAAAAATCATAAAAGCATACACTTCTTTTAGTAATGTTAGACAGTGATTACATTCATATTGACATTAAGTACAAACTGTATCGAGACAGCCTTTATCTTATCTTATGTTTTAGCATAGCCTTAACCAATGCAGACATTTTAATCCACTTATACATGCAGACCTAAAAAGTGTTCATATGTTCACACCACAGCACACAGTGTGACCAGTGCGAAGACAAGCAGAGTGTGGAGACAGTATCTTGCTCAAGAGGACCTCAGTAGTGCCACTGGTAGTCATGGGATTCAAACCGACAGCCTTCTGATCACAACGGGAACTCTCTAACCACCAGGCCATCAGCTGCCCCAAGAGGAACACACTGCATTCATTTCCATACACTTTACGTACATATCATGAAAAATATATATCAATTTTACACACCATTTTTTCAGAGTCAACAATTAGTCGCATGTTAAGCCATTTTAAAAACACATTATTTTCTCAGTCACTGGACAAAAACTGATATGCTTAGGTTGGGCTAATTATGTTCATTCCCACTCAGAGATAGTCAGTCAGAGCAGAAGTCAGTAATATGCTTGTTTGTCTGTTTTCTTTTGTACATGCACAATCAGTGGTCTACAGGTCTACATTAACTATTTTCATTAGTTATATTGATAATAAATATACACAGGCTGTTCTATTTTTTTAGCTCACCCTGAACAGTCGTGTGTCTGGGTTGTGCTCAGGTCAATCCAAATCGACAGGTACTGATGCTGGCATTTCTGTTCCAGTTCATCCCTATGGTGTTGGCTGAGGTTGAGGTCATGACTCTGTGCAGGCCAGTCAAACTCATCCAACCATGTCTTGGACCTTCCTTTGTGCACTGAGGCACAGTCATGCTGGATTAGAAAGGGCCTTCCTCAATCTGTGTCCACAATGTTGGAAGCAGAGCCTTATGCAAAATGTCTTGGGCAATCTTAATACTTCAGCATACATTCACTAGAATTAAGGGGCCTAGCCCAAATCATGGAAAAGAGGTGTCCCCTATACTTCCGTATGTCTAAGAGACACATCACAACTACAACTGCTAGTTTTTACGATTCTCCATTTCACCCATCCCAATTATCAGTTGAATGGAAGAAACGTCTGTAGCTCATTTCTGCCTGTGGGGGGCGTTGTTTCACCTCACTGCTCTTTCTCTCCCCGTCCTGTTTTGACGTCCACTGCGGAAGTTGCGTCCGAAAAGTTTTTCTTGTTTTCACTTCAGCTTGTTGTCAGTCGACTGGTTAGGCGAGTTCCTCTTTATTGTTTTTTATGTTTATCAGTGAGTTGTGGTCCACCATCTTCTAAGGACACTGGAAGGACATCTCAGGTTGCTTGGTTTATTCTCTATTTTTACATTTTAACAGTTTTTAAACGTCTGTCTTTTCAATGTCGAGCAGCTGGCTAGGTTGCTAGCCGGTCAACTAGCAAGAAAGCTAACTCGAAACTGGATAAAACTGCTTTTAATTTAAAGAAGATTGTTGTTTTATGAGTGAGTTGGCTTTAAACGGCTGTGTTTGATTATATTTAGTTATCTCGTCTGTTGTTATTAGATTATTCCAGTTTATTTCAGGTATTGACTGAACTTTCGTTTTCACTTTAGTGAGCTAACTTTACAGACTAGCCGTAAAGAGAGTTGTCAGCCTGTTGATTTAAATTGTTTGGGTGTGTCAATCAACTACAATTTATGAGAAGTCCAAGCTGAGTTTACTTTCGATTCACTTTCAGTCAGAGCTCGAAAATGTCTGACCACATAAGGCCTGTGAATGTCTTTGTATAGAGATTTAATTATTGAAAGTGTATATCGATCAGAATGTGGATTCGAATCCAAGGACTGCTAGTGGCACCACTGAAGTACCTTTGAGCAATGGACCCCCACACTGTTCCCCAGGCGTTGTGATGCTGGCAGCATGCTGCTTCACTTTGTGAATGCGTTAAATGCAGAAAAAGAATTTTGACAAATAATGGTCACATTGGTCATTTTATTTTTGTTAAATCTCCATTTAGAATGAGTGCAGGAGTTAAGAAAACCAGAGGTGACCTCGTGGAGATGTACAGGACCGACCTGGAACAAAGAATTCAGCAGGGTGGCTGGAACCTGGTGTGTAGAGACAAAGAACTGTTTAAGGAAGTGGAAAGTGTTCTCTCCAAAGGAGCTGCCCAAGACACCCACTGCCCACTTGGTTTAGACCCGCTATCAGTGATGGAGGCTTCCCTTCAAGCATTGCCCATCACATCAGGGCAGACTGGGCTTGAGAAACTTGCCAAGGCATTTGAAGTTCTTGAGCTTGCAGCATTAAACCTCTATTTGTGTCCTTGGCGGAAGGAGTACAGGGCAGTGAAGGTATGCAATTTTTTTTTACGTTATCATGGCAGGTAAAAGATGGGTTAGTTCACCACATAGATCTGTGAGATGTTATTTCTGTTCATACCAAAAAATGTTTTACATTTCTCTCCAAAGTGTCTGAGTGAAAAAAAAAGAAAGTTGTGACAGTGCTTTACAGTGGAACTTTTCAAGAATGTATTGTGGACCCAAAGTCCTCTCCTGCAAAGACATTGCAGTTCTATTTGAGTGTACGTTTCCTTAAGATGACATTGCTCAGAGTCTTTATTTTTCTTCAGATGTTTTCAGGTATGTTCACCCACTATGTCAAACCTGCTCTAACATCACAGCAAGCTAAAGAGCTGTTTGGATTACTAGGATACCAGCCTGCAGGCTCCAGTGAAGAGGAGGAGCTGAGGCTGGGTTCTAAACCAGTTCATGCAGATACTCTTCTCCAGCTGGCTTGTGCTTTCTTCACTGCTCGAGTTGAGTGCCAGCTTCTACTTTCCAACGCGAATTCTCTGGGTAGTTGTGCGGAGTGGGAACTTCAGCTTGTTCTGGAAAGGAAGCGTGGCCACACCCTTCAGAAATCCCGGGAAAGTATAAAGAGAAAGCTAGAGTCACAAATATTGGACTCTGATATGCCAGTAGATGTAGATTTATACACTGACAACCAGCAGGAACCTGGAGATAAGGCAAAGACTAATCACACAACTGCCTCACTCAACTCCAAAGACACTCCGTTGTCACACAGGACATCTCGGAGTCAGAAAGAGAGGAAGAGTGGTGAGGCACAGACTGTCTGTGCCTCGAAACTGAGTTGCCAGATTAGTTCTGAACACTTGTCCACACAGAATACTGAATTGAGATCCAAGTCTTTGAAACCTTCTGGTAACGTAAAACAAAGTACACAAACCACTGATGCCCAGAACCACTTTGGAACAAGAGCAGAACAACAGATGGGCCACTGTTTAAAGTCACATGACTTGAATTCTAAATGTTCCTGTGAACGCTGTCAAAAGCAAGGGCAGAATCTGAAGAAACACAGCTGTATGGACAACTCCAATGCTGATGTTTTTGTTGTATGCCATGATTGTTATAATATTCATGATATTGCATGTGTTGATATCCAAAAGTGTCACAGTCTGCTACATAATTTGCAGGGCACTGGGAAGCTGCAACCTCCTCAGGGAGAATGGGGTGCACCTGCATCACCCCAAAGACACTCATGCCTTAGAGTAGATGATCCGCTCTATGTAGTCTGCCACACCTGTAACCAATCCCATGACTGCCTGTGTGAAGTAGTACAGCAGTGTGAGGCTTCAGCTCATGCAGTAAAATACCTGGTAGAAATGAAAGAAGACACACACACTCCTTCCAAGCCCATGCTTCTTCACCAGTGCTGCATCTCTGTACAGCCTGGATATGCTTGTATTACTTGCAAAGTATTCCACACTAGTTCCTGTATATATGAATGTTTCAGAAAACATGATGTGCGGAAACTAAAATCTGTGTGTTTGGTGTGTTCAGACCATGAGGTTGGCATTCTCTGCAGATTTTGCAGTGCCCAGTATTGCAAAAAATGTTGGTTTGAAGACCCCATAAACTGCAAGTGTGGTAGGCCTTTTGACAACTCTTCACCTGTTTAAAACAACTACAACTTTAGTTGTGTTACTTATATGCATTTTCCAATAAATAAAATTCAGAACTGTTTTAAGTGCACTTTATCATTCAAGGTGACATGGTTAGTTTTTTTATATTTGCCACGGATATTATTTCACTACACATGAAATTCTGAATACTTCCAGAATGTTAAACACTGACCAGTGATACTTTGTTATATTTCAGACTTCTCTAGTACAGATTCAAAGTTACCGGATTTTTTTTGTCTTTACGAACCAAGAGTATTAATTTACTTTCTAAAATTGTGAACGGTTGTCATGTCCTTTTTCATGTGGTCTCATCATTAGAGCAACTGCTACTGTTGGGAAAAACAAAAAAAAAATGTGGGAAACAGTATAAAGTTATTGAAAATAACAGTTTGTCATGTCTGTAACATAAGTTAGTTTTGTAACTTTTTTATTTTGCCTTGTTTATGTTCCACTCACTCATCCTGCTCAAACTAAAGCACATTGTTTTGCCAGCCACTGAGAGTTTGAGGGCAGATTAAAAGGAGTCTGTTGGAACAAAATGTAACGTGATCCAAAATTAATTCATGGCACATGGTGTATGTGTGTTTATTTGAAAGGGTCATCAGGTCATGTTCTTTCTATGAGAAAAAGTGAAACTTACCAAGGTAGATGATGGGCCCTAACTGGATGGCCTACTGTCCTTTACAGAAGTACCTCTTTTTGGAAAGACCGGCAGCCACAATAAACCAGACACTTATGTTATTTCCTTTTTCACATAATCATATTGTGTAAGATGTCTGTCAGAACCCTATAAAAGGGCTGAGAATATTCTGTAACTTTGAACATTGGAGGCTTTGGTCCTTCACTGCCCTTTTTTGGAAGAATAAAAGTTCTGTCTGCTGAAGAAGAGGTTTCTGGGTGAAGTTGTTTAAGAAATTTCCCTAACGGAGTCATTTCTTTATAAACACGTAGTACAAACTCGAAGTTAATTCACAAGTACTAATAGAAAATATTACAGTAAACAATGTTAAAATACCCTCTAAATCTTAATGTCCTCAAAATAACCAACTGTTGCTTTAAAAAAGCATCAAGTTAGCTTTCGGTAACCATTCCCTTGAAATGTATTTGCAATTTATGGAATGCATTTGCAATTACCTGCTTATATAAAACACATCCTAGGAGGAAACAAGTGATTATTTAATTACAGTCAGGGATCATTAAAACAGATTCCCCGCAGCTTTTTAACATTTGTTTATATTGAACTGCTATTCATTGTTTTCTTCCCAGTTCACATTAATAAAAGTTTTACTGTCCATGCGGTCAACATAAAGAATTCCACTGAGATGATCCATCTCATGCTGCAGTATCCTTGCCGGCCAGCCACTCGCTTGCCAGGTACAGGGCTCAGCTTTCTCGTTCAGACCTTTGAAAAGACAGTTATCAGGTGATTAAATGAAGTGGCATGACATTTTAGTACCATCTACGCACTGCTGCTAATCTATATTGACAAAAGTATTGGGACACACCTGTTTTTCAGGGAGTGGGCTAGTCCCTACTTCCAGTGAAAGGCAATCTTAATGCTTAATCTTTTGCACCCAGTGCACAAAGCAAAGTTCAATAAGTGGATGAGTTTGTTGGGGAAGAACCTGACTGGCACAGACAGAGCCCTGATCTCAACCACAGTCAACACCTTTGGTATGAACTGGAACGAAAATTGCGAGCCAGAACTTCTCATCCAACATTCAGTGCCTGACCTCATAAACGCGCTACAGAATGAACGGGTACAAATTCCTACAGAAACTACAAAATCTTGTGGAAAGCCTTCTGAGAAGAGTGGACGCTGTTATGGTTGCAAAGGGGGACCAACTCCATATTAAAGTCTATGTATTTGAACACAATGTCATTAACCTTCCCTTTCACTCTTGCTGGTTAAGTTCTCCACCCATTCCACACAAATCACTCCTGCCACTCTTCTCCACCGATTCCACCCTGCCTGAACTCTCTTCTTCACCTCTCTTTCACACTTCCCCTTACTCTGGACTGTTGACCTCAGGTATCTGAACTCTTCCACCTTCGCCAGGTCCGCTTCCGGCATCCTTAACATTCCACTGTCCTTCCTCTCATTCACGCACAGTCATACTGACCTTCATTCCTAAAGTCTGTATTTGAACAAAATATCATTAAAGTTGTGTTGGTGTAATGGCCAGGTGTCATAATACTTTTGTCCATATAGTGTATGTCTCTCTAATAAACTGAACTTACCTGAGACTTCTACTGCAATGTAGCGTGGCACAGACGCGGAGTATCCGGAGATGCTTTCACAGGCCTCTTGGAAGGTGACAGTTTGTCCATTTAGGACATGTAGCTGGGGATTAATAAATATTTTGAGAGACACTGGGACAAGGCCCCGGGCCTCGATGGAAGCGGGTGAGCTGTCCTCCAGCATCTTCTTGGGATACTCCAGAGCGATGATCTGAAGAGGTACACCAATCTGAGGCGCGCTCAGTCCCACACACTCGAGTTTGCGCATGACCTTCACCAAGGTTTTAACCACCTGCTGCACCTCTGGTTCTCGAATAGCCTCCGGGTCCACAGCTGCAGCCCTGGAGCGCAGAACAGGATCTCCTACCTGACACACATGACTGTATGGAGGGCTTGCTGGGCCTTTGACTTTCCTTTTCAGATACTGAAAGTACGAACGCGTTTTCATGTTTGTCGTGTGGCTGCGTGCAGATGTGAGGGGACATGGCATCCGAGTGCTAGTAGACCAGAACAAACCACTGATAGACCCAAATCTCAAAACACAAGGTAAAAAAGTCCTTAAAAGCGTCCTCATGGCAGCTGCACTCCACCTGTGATTGGGAAATGCGCAAAACTTATTTAAGGCAGCTTAAATAGATTTTTCTTCACCTTCTCAACATGTTTCTTGACATTTTTTGTAGCCAAATGAATAATGTCCATATGATCCAACAAATAACTGATACACTCATGAATGGGGTCATCAGAGTACATCAACCATCTTCATTTCCATCTATCCTCCGTATCTTCCTCTCTCACAACAGCTGCCTGCATGTCCTCCCTCACCACATCCATAAACCTCCTACTAGGCCTTCCTTTTCTCTTCCCTGCAGCTCCACCCTCAGCATACTTAGTCTCTTCTCAACTTATGTCCAAACCAGCACTATCTCACCTCTGAGGGACACTATCTCAGCTGTCCCTCTGATAAACTAATTCTAATTCTTTGTCACTCCCACTCCATCTCTGATTCCTGTCTGTTAGTCAGTGCCACTGTCTCCAAACCATCAAACCAAATAACAGCTGGTCTCACCATCGTCTTGTTCACCTTCCCTTTCACTCTTGCTAGTAAGTTCTCCACCCATTCCACCACACAAAACACTCCTGCCACTCTTCTCCACCCATTCCACCCTGTCTGAACTCTCTTATCCACCTCTCTTTCACAATTCCCCTTACTCTGGACTGTTGACCCCAAGTATTTGAACTACTTGCCATTCTTACCATTCCACTGTCCTTCCTCTCATTCAGGCACAGGTATTCTGTTTTGGTCATACTGACCTTCATTCCTCTGCTTTCCAGAGATTATCCCCATCTCTGCAGTCTCCTCAACCCGCTCTTTACTCTCATTACAGACCACAGTGTCATCTGCGAACATCATAGTCCATGGGGACTCCTGTCTGATCTCGCCTGGCAAACTGTCCATCACCATAGCAAAAAAGAAAGGACTCGGTGCTAATCCTTGGTGTACGAACACCCAAATCCACCTCGCCCTAGAACACATCAGTCACTCCTACTGGAATAAACCACTAAAACGCTACTGAATGTGTAAGGCACTCTGATTATGATTGTTTTCTTTTCACAATTTTAAGATAATCGTGCTATTTTGCTTGATTAGAATACCATCAATAAATAATAATAAAAACAAAAAATAAGCAACTTTACTTACCTTCAAAACCCTTCACTCGTCCCTCATGCCAGATACAGTATGGCCGTTGTATATGTCCAATCTGCTTTTCAAAATAAAAGTGTTAGAAATGTATAATTAACGCAACCATCAGGACTGGCAAATCACAATCTGTAAAAATAACAAAGAATTTTATATATGAATTACACGTTTCTTAAATATAAAAATTATGTAGAAGTATATATTTGGCACATGGCTACATTCTTATGTGGGTTTTTAAAGACGTTATTATGCTGTAATTGTTTTAGAAACTAGCAATGACTTTTATATTCCAATCAAAGCATCTTGTTTAGACAGCATATATGTAGCTGTAATGCTAATATTTTCTTATCTGGCGACACTTGTTCATATCCAGACGAATACATCTGATATGTAAACAATAGCTTTCACCAACCCTGGACACGCATGATTTGTAGATCTCGTATACGTTATAAAGTGCCTGGCCCCGTGTCACGTGCCCTTCCCTGTGTTGTTGTTGGGTCTGGAACATGGCGAAGGTGGATGGACCTTGCTGAGAGGAACGGGGGCACAAAAACAGTGGAATATTTTAGAGAACAGGGTTCGTTTGTGCCATGCGAGTGTGAAATGGTCTCAATCTCGAATTGCATCGCTTCTACCGTGTCATTGATGACTAAAAGTCCACCGAGACGGAGGACCACGTTCACTGGGATTCATAAACATTTCTATAGGACTTTAAACCCCCGAGTGTGGTGATAGTGGATCTCCACAACAATATCTGAACCCCTGTCACGGGAAATCCACAGGACATAATGGCTGGAAACGTGAACACGGACATCGACGTGCAGAAAGGTGTGCAGAGGTTAAAAGAGGAGCACGGAAAGGTATAACGTCCTTTTAGTTTCGGTGTGTGTTGATATGCAGCTGTGTAAACATCCTGTCCACAAATTCAGCACGTCCTATACTACTGTTGCAACCACAAATAACGTTACAGTACATTTATTCATCTACCATGAAGGATACAGTAAAGCAAACCGTCGTGCCCGCTGGAACTGAGCTGCTTTCTAGAAAATGCCAAATCACGTGGGCTAGCTACCGTTAGCTGTTGGCTAAATTGAACTCTCTACCAGCTTGAGGCACTATATGGACAGATGTATTAGGACACACCAGTCATTTCCAGGGTTTGGGTTAGGCCCCTTTCTTCCAGTAAAGGTGTGCTGAAGTATTAAGTTTGCCCAAGACATTTTGGACACATCCACCCTTCCAACTTGGTGGAGAGTTTTTGGGGAATAGCCTTTTCTATTCCAGCATGACTGCCCCAGTGCACGAAGCAAGGCCCATGAATACAATCGGTGTGGAAGAACTTGACACACAGACCCTTGTCCTCAACCTCATCCAAAACCTTTGGGATGAACTGGAACGAAGATTGCGAGCCAGACCTCGTCAGTGCCCGACCTCATAAGTACTCAACAGAATGAATGGGCACAAATTCCCACAAAAACACTCCAAATTCGTTTTGAACGCTTTCCAAAAAGCGTGGAAGCTCTTATAGCTCCAAAGGGTGACATTGCATTCAAATACATATTATCTATGGATTTAAATGCAATGTCATTAAAGTCACAGTTGGGGTAAAGGATATGCGTCCCAATACTTTTGTACATGTAGTGTATTTCACAGAGAATGGCACACATTAATTCTTTTAAACTCGAGTTCACTGCTTTGGTTTTACCTTTTTGTCAATGTGTCCCTGTAGCACAAAACCCTTGCAAAGTAAAAAAAGGTTGTATGGTCTTCAGATGTTAAATAATATTTTCTTTAAAAAAAAACCCACATGCTTAATGGTGGTCTCGGGACAGTCAAAGATGAAGAAACACTAAACATTGCTGGGAAAATAATGTTGCAAAGCCAGTCTCTATTGGGCTGCATGTCTTACTGTCATCATAAAAAAGAGCAAACTGCAGTGGTAAGTGATGTTGCACGGTAAGCTCCAACCTTTTTTCTTTTCCTGCTTTCCTTAGTGTTTCCTCAGGCGCTGTAAAATCATACTGTGTGTAAATGTCCCAACAGGTGGTGAAAGACTGCGAGAGTCAGGTTACACACTGGTAAGTGTCCTTATTTATTAAAGTACCCAACATTTACCAAACATTCTCACGGTTGCTTCTCTCGCTTACTTTGGCCCATATTAATACTATGTGTTGCATTAATTACCGTGCATTTCTTAATGTATGAAACAGAAATTAATCTGTACGAGTTTGATTCCTTCTGTAGGTGTTTGTTGAACTTCTATCTGTTTCCTTTTTTACCAGGAAAAAGGTGGAGAAAGACTACGAAAGTCTGCAAGAACGCCTCATCACATTGCCTGACAAACTGTCCTATGATATAATGGTAAATAAAAAGGGTTTTTTTCTCTTAGCAGCATCGCCACAACTGCATGGGTTAGCATTTTATTTATTGAATATCCTATAAAATTAGAATGCGGATATCTTCAGGGTGGATCTAATAATGTTAAGCATTTTTTCTTTTACCTGCTCCTGATGCCCACTGTCTTGCACAGCTTCTTCTATTCCTTGTTCCAGCATGCTTGATCCTGTTTTTTCAGACAAAGCATTTGGGGATCCTGAGAAATTAAGAATTAACACTAATTTAGTTCTTTAGCTTTACCTCAGTTAAGGCACATATGTGTCTTGTTAATTCTCTTCTATTCAACTTGTTAGGTACCATTTGGATCTTTGGCTTTCATGCCGGGGAAGCTGGTTCACACTAATGAGCTCACGGTTCTACTGGGAGATAACTGGTTTGCGAAATGTTCTGCTAAACAGGCCCACATGCTTGTAGAACACAGAAAAAAACGTGAGCTAATATTTATTCTGAGCTGTACTCTTATATTCATATTACTTTGCTTAACAGTTAAGCGATTGTTAATAGTGTTATTCTATGGTAGACGTGGCATGGCATGTTGTGGTTTTTATTTCCAGATGTGAAAAATAAGCTTGATGATTTGCACACGGTAATGAAGAGCTTTCAAGACAGAGCAGGTTTCACGGAAGAATTTGGAAAAATGACCAGTGTAAGTCAATTTCTCTGTTCCTTAAGTCACAACATTGTTGTTCATGTGGCAATAAGGCATTTATTCTCTTCTGATCTCACCCTCTCTGCAGGCCACTGGAGATTTTGTTGACATTAGGGAGGATGTGAAAGAAGGCGATGCAGTTGCCAAAGGTAACTTCAAACTTCAGCGCAGTATGGCTTTTATCTCTCACATGAAAGGGAAACAAACTTTTACCAAATATTTACCAGCAATGTATTTTGTCCCTTATTTTTTCTAATAAGGGATATATGTTCTTTATTTAATAAGTATGTGCCTTATTTTTTCTAAAATAAGGAATCAGTTGCACATGAATTCTTAATATTTCACCTGCTGTATGTCAGGTAAGCATCGTGTTGCCCACAAGCCTAATTCCAAGCCTAAGGAGGAGTATGTGCTGCAGTTGGAGGAAGACGAGAGGGAAGAAGGGGGAGATGGAGACAGCAGTAATAAAGTGCTCTCTGAGGAGGAGTTATGGACTCGGCTGGATGAGCTTGAGCGTCTGGAGGAGGAGCAGGATGAGAGAGACCGGTGAGAGAGAGTTGAGACTAGGAGGCATGCCTTGTATAAAAGTGTCACACAAGCTCGTAGCTATTATGCTGTGTTGCCCATCTCTGGCCCCAGAGCTCTGATGTCCAGCACAGTTTGGTAATTTATCAGCTCAGACACACCTGGTCCTACTCACCTGTTAATTGCCAGGTTTACAAAGTGTGTTGGAGGAGGGGGGCTACTGAAAGAAGAGCAGCACCGCTCCTGACAGACCGTTATAATTGATTATATATAATTATATTAATATAAAAACCTCACCCAGATATTCTAGTGTGAAATCACTTTTTCTGTTTGTCAGACTGGACAGCACAGATACAAATGGAGAGGACAGCACTTCATCTTCATCAGAGGAAGAGAAGGAAGCAGATGGTGGTGGAACAGCCCAGGTTAATGGCCACAGCCCATGTGAGAACGAGGCTCCTGCTTCTCTTACAGTCCAGGTGAATGGCACCACCAGGCCACAACTTGATGAGGTTGAAGAGGAAGAAGAAGAAGGCAACAGTCTACCAACTATATTCTTCACTCACACAGTTGAGCCCAAAAAAGTAAGAAGTCTGTACAAATCTTACAAGTCTTTTTTTTTTTTAAAGAAAACCACAAGTTTATTTCAGCCCTAGGTAACATGTAGCTCACTTACAAGTATATAAGAAAGGTATGTCTGTCCTATCTCAGGTGAGAATAAACACAGGAAAAAACACCACTCTGAAGTTCAGTGAAAGGAAAGAGCAAAAACAACAAGGGAAGCGGAAAAAGAAGAATGGCAAAAGCAACGGCCACTCTGTACATGAGCATCACAAGATTGCAACTCCGGCTGATATCTACAGGTAGTAACCTACTGATATTGCTGAGTGCAGTTTGCGTTACACACGTCCCACCTGATCAGTTTTATCATCCCTGTACTTGCTCTGTATTCTGTTATTCATTTGTATTTTGTAAGCAAAGACAAATTTCTAGCACATGCAAGAGTAGTAATGCATTTGGCTTGTACAATAATTCAGATTCTTTAGAACAGATATTATCATCTCCTTTCCAAACTTGGATCAAGACTTTCAGTCTGAACTTAGTATAAAGTGTGGAAAGCTGTCCGTTAGCAGTTTATCCTCCTGTTTAGTGAGTTTTTGCCAAAGAGTTTTGTTCAGTGTTGTTGAAGTTTGGTTTGTGTATGGATTGTGTGTTTGTAGGGTATTTGTGGATGTGGTTAATGGTGAGCCTGTGCCAAGGAAATCCATTCTGAAATCACGCAGTCGCGAGAACAGCATTTGCAGTGACACCAGCGAGAGCAGCACAGCGGATTTTGAAGAACGGCGTGCCTTTTTTGGACGCACACTCAGCCATGACGACGCCACCCACAGTGACGCCAGCGACGGGATTATGGAAGAGGACAGCCCAACAAGTATCAGCCTTTACCCTAATGGACGCTTTGAGGTATATAATACCTGTGTGTTTTAATACCTCTTGAATATTTTTAGTCAAGTGGGTTAACTTCAGTGTAATAGAAAATATTTATGTTGATACTGATTTTATTTTTGTCAACACCACTGAGTAATAATATAGCTGGGAATGCTGGATCAGATATTGGGAGGGTGGGAATATTGAACAAGCTATTGGAGGAGTTGGGGGGGGGTGGGGTGATACTGCTGCAAACCTGATACAGTCCACACACATTTTGTGCCTGTCATGTTAACTATACTGAACAAAAATATAAACACAACACTTTTGTTTTTGCTGCCATTTTTCATTAGCAGGACTCAAAAGATCTGAAACATTTTCTACATATATGAAAGACCCATTACTCTCAAATACTGTGGTATTTGAGTAGTCTGAGCAATATGGTCTACATAAAGTGAAATGCTTCCATTAAAAGTATTCTAAAGCTCTAAGTGGTTTTAAGTGGAAAACATCTTTAATAGGAAGCGATATCCGCAGATTACTCAAGGTTTCAGTGTCGATCAAAAATAAGTGGCATTCTGCCAAGATTATTTTGATTGTATTTGTTGTTGCACTTTACAGTAGAAAATGAGTGTGGCATTATGTTTGACTGCGATACTACTGTAGTCAGCTGGCTACAGAGAAATCTCAGCCTTACTGTATGGTGGGCAGGTATCACAATGGAAAACAGGGTAAAGATGAACTTTCATTTCAGAATGACTTTGTCAGTATATTTCTTTATATTTTCATTTTGTTGACGTTGCATTCGCTGTTGGATTTCATTTTCAATATCAAAGCCGTTTGGCGTTTTACTGGTAAAATGTTGTGCTGTACAGTGTTATGTGATCTGCAGGTTTAAGCACTTCAACACGGGCTGAACTACACTGCCCTACAAAGCTGACTTTATAACACCAATTGGACATCTCCTTTGTTTTGTTAGAAAATATCCTGATTCAAAGTTGTCTTGTTGCAAAGAAATGCTGGTGTTAAAATTGCAGCAACTACAAAATTTTTCTCAGTTTCAGCTTTTGCGTAGATACTGCACTTCTGCAGGGCAGCATAGTAGAGGGAAAAGTGTAATGTCTCATACAGGTTTCTTCTATACTTTAACTGAATTTGCATCTTCCAGACAGTCATGGAGGGGTCTAAGAATACATCAGTGCATGCACTTTCATGTCTTTACTTTTGTCTCACTGTATTGCTTCTTTTTTTTTTTTAGGCTTTTTCAGGCACAGTGGTCGAAAAGGATCCACTTCCCTCATCTATCCCTCATCTGACCATCACCCCTCCTGCCCTCCCCACAATCCCTGAAAGAAAGCAGGAGGAAGTGAGCTCAGACATGCCTCAGGAGCCACCCAAGAGGGTGTCAAAGTTCAAAGCTGCACGGTTGCAGCAGAAGTGACGGAACCACTCTCCAGGAATTAATGGTCCCTTTTTTAATGTCTTTTTGTATGATTGTAACATTGTGGGCTAGACTTTTGCTGTATGCTGCTGTCCTGCCTGGTCTACTCCTTGTGCTGCTGTACTATGCTGTCTTCCTTGAGCCAGTCCAGTCTGTTTCTACTGAGTGTGCTCTGCGTGCTATGCATTTGCTAAACATACACTTTTTTTGTCTTACAAGTATCATGGACGTGGGAGGTGTTGCCCTGGTGTGGGCTGTCTTTGCCACATTGCTCTGGCACTTTTTAACAGCAGCAGGGCCACATTCAACCCTTTTCAAAGTGCGCTTTGCCTTTGCCTTGTGTTCCACTAGAAAACCTAAATGATCAACATGGACATAAAATGGTTGCATTAGCAATATCGTGGCTCCCACACTACACACATGGCTGTTCTTTGAAGAGGTCATTGTCTTAGTGACTCACTAGCTGCTGTGGTAACCTGCCTCGTTGTCAAGATGTTCAATGTTTTCTACCTTACAAAAGCTTTTCCAAGTGTGCTTTGACTTCGTTATGCTTTCTATTGACTTATGCTTTTCTAAATGTTTTATTTGATTTCCAGTTTTTGAATGTAGACCAGCTTTTGTCTCTGCATACAAATGTTGGTGACTGGAAAAAGAAGAATAAATGCTTTTGCTTATAAACGTTTTTTTGTTGTGTTGATTGAGTTCAGTATTACTTTAACTGCTTGTACAGCCTGAGTATAATTAATGTGGGGCAGCTGGTGGCCTTGTGGTCAGTGAGTTGCCCCTGCAATCCAAGAGCCGTGGGTTTGAATTCCAGGGCTTCTAGTGGCACCGCTGAGGTATCCTTGAGCAAGGTACTGTCTCCAGCTGCCCACTGTTTCACTTGGTGAATGGGTTTAATACAGAGAGAAGTTCACACTGTTCACACTGTGCTATGTTCAAGCATGACTATAAAGGGCCACTTGTACTTCCTAAAACATCGTCCCACTGTGCTGGTAATGCATACTTTCTAACAAAAGTTGTAAAATAGAATAAGAAACACGTTTTCTGCTTCATTACATTTTCTGTCAGCATCTCACGGTAGGAGGACGCTTAACTTTTTGGTTTCTAATGTCTGCAATACTGCAGTCACTAGAGGGCGATAAAGTTCAATTTACAGATTTCAGTTTTTGCACTCTGAGTGAAACCCCACCTCTCAAGCTGCCGTTGCCATTAACACTAGAATGCATAAATGAGACACATGGCGCATTCTGTATGTAATTTTTTCTTGAAAAAATACATTTATGTCACCATTACATCATTAGTAGCAGCATTACATCATAATATTCCCTTACAAAGTAATCATTGGTAAGACATGGTAATTTTTCTAATGAAACTTTATCATCATGCTTGGCCATGTTCCACTTATGAACAATGAAAAAGGAAGCCAGATTGCTGAACACCAATGAGGTAATGCAACCTTGCATCAGCTGTAACAATCAAAAGTTAGAGCAGTATTGAGCACTTTGAGGAGCCATGCTGTCTTCATCCATCTCTGTTTTCTCCGGTATTGGTGGCTTGTTTGCAGCTATCCATCAGCTCATCAGCTTATTGGCATGTAGACTTGGACAGGACCTGAGTCAGCTGCATGCTTTTCCACTAGACTGAACAATGACCTTAACTTGAGCACCAAAAAGCAAAGTAGCAATTTAACATTAAAGTTTACACAGTTTCACCCTCACTTAAAGTGAAGCTAATCCATCAGGATGTCCTAAATGTGCTTCTTTGTTTTGTAGTGGGGCAACAAGGTGAATGTATAGAGTCCACTATAGTCACACATGAACACACCATAGCACAGACATTCTGTCTCAGTATTTAACTCATTTACCACGTGAAGCAGTGGGCTGCAGCACCCAGGGAACAGTGGGTGTGGGGGTGGTACCTTGCTCACGGGTACCTCAGTGGTGCCATTAGCAGTCCTGGGGTTCAAACAGCCTTCTGATTACAGGGGCAACTCCCTAACCACTTGCTCCCCGGGCATCCCTCATTGGTGGCAGCCCACTTCTTTATTCGGTAAATGGGTTAAATGTGGAGAAACCATTTCATATTATTCACAGCGTGTGCTGCGGTGTGGTGTGTCTGTGTGTGACTCTAAGGGGCTACTTTTCTCAGCTAAGCTATGTTCCTCAGGATTCATGCAAACCACATATCATGCAATAAATCTGGCCAGTGCTCAGTCAGTCTTGCATCACACTAGTGTAAGACTTCGTTCTCCCCTGCAGTATCAGAGGTCGTGTGTCTGATGCTGTCAAAGCAATGATATTACACTAATGATCCCCTCTCTATGCCCATGAGCTCTGCATCCTCTGTCTCCTCATGACAATCCGCTTATGACAGGCTGTGTGTTGGGCATTTTAGGACTCTCTCTCTCTCTCCCCCTCCTTCTCTCTTGCTCTCTCAACAAATGACTTCAATTGCTAATGTCCTACCTGAGGTAATACTATTGACTGTAGCAGGCCATGGCACTTCAGAGAGGCGTTTTCTCACATAATCAAAACATCTGATGCTCATCTTGAAGTAACAAGCATTAAAGACAATTACACACTCATTAGTAAGGTGCTTAACATGTCTAATTAATAAAATCAACACATAGGCCTCAGTTAGACGCAAAAGTGTGTTTGGCCCTCACTCTCATGAAAGCACCATCTTTGCTTATTTTAGCTGAAAGCAAAATAGAAGACCTGCCTCAAATGTGGATTAGTTTAAATAGTTTGTCTTGGTGTTCACTAAAGGCTCTGAGATCTTAATATTTGCCGATGTTCAGAAGGCATGTCCACAAGTTGTGTCCTTCCCCCAAAACCCTCGGTTTTTGTTATGTGACAGTGCATTGCTCTGCATGTTTTTGACTTAGAAAAAAACAACAGATCACCTTGGACAGCTGCGCTGCCTCTCCTGTTTCTACGGCAATGCTGCTGATTGACAGTTGGCCTGACAACTCCATTCAGCCACCACCTGCTTGCTGTCAATCAGGCCTGCCATCCTGGGGCTATTGACAGAGCTGTCAGCCTGCGTGAGATGTGTCTGTCAAAGCCCCTCCACACGTTTGCAGGCTGGGTAACATCATTTTTTTCTTTCTCTCCCTCTGCTCCTCCAGTTGTTTTTTTCTTCACCTTTCTTCTGACAAGAAATGTGACCAGCACTTGTGTTGTGTTAATGCTCTTTTTTACCCTATGATTATAATGATGGTAACAGTAATAATTATAGTAATATAATAATATGAATAAAGCCAAGATTAAATTAACGCATAGTCCTGATGTAATTTGCTCGAAAAATACTAACCTGTGATTTTATTTGCATCTGGATTGGCCATGTGAATAAGAAATAAAGTCAGAAAACTGAGATCCTGCAGGTTGATTAAAGGCGATTATCAGAATCTCACTTGATAAACTAATCTGAATATGACTTAAGAAGAACAAAAGGAAGAAGAAGAAGAAAAATATATTAATAATATAATTTGTGTTGCACGTTCTTAAGGTTGCTTTACAGAAACTGTGGCTGCTAAAAATACAAAAACAAGAGAAGTTGAGCTTTTAAGCAGAGGATCCATAGTTTTAGGGGCTGCGATTCTAAAAAGATTGGCCCCTAGTGGTGTGAGCAGTCTCAGGGACAATCCAGTGCCAAAAGACAAAAGGTTGTGCGGAAAAAGGTGTGCAGAAGCTTTGCTAAAAGGGAAATGGTTGACCATGTAAAGCTTTTTGCATTCAAAGAGTTAAAACTGGAGGCTGACTAAAAGTGTGGGGTCAGGTGTGATCTGTATAAACAAAATGGGTTATTTTCTTACATTTATTAATATTTCTTCAATAGTAAATATGAATGTTTACTGGTGTTTTGTTCAAAAATTCATGTTGTCGTGTTTTTAGTGACCATTTATGCTATTGAGTGAATAATACGTTTTAAAAACATCTTGTCTATTTTTGAGTTTTCGTGGAATTTTTGTTTGAACTGAGATTAATTATTGTGAAAATGTCTTCATTCTTGTCTTCTGTTTCTTCCATACTAAGCCAACCCCAATTTTATGTTCACACCGTTGTGGCCAAAGGTTTACAGACACTCATAGTGGGCAAGTATGTAACTGCATCAATGGGCTTTTAAAGATTTCTGCAACTTTTTAGACACCATACACCTTTATTGCAAAAAAAGACAAATTTGGTGCAAAAATGTTAAATTATTATGGGTGTCATGATGACAACCCAAGGTCAAAATTATGCATCGCCATTATTTATTTCCAAAACTTGGTTAAACTTAAATCCTTGCTAATGATCATGACTATAATTATGATCATAACTATAACTGATTCTTGATGCCTACATAAAAGGGCTTGTTTGACAGCACTTAGTGGATCAATGTGTTTTATCAGGGTAAAGTCCAAAAAGCTCTGTGCAGGTCTGTCAGAGAGGGCCGTAGACTTAAACATTTCCAAGCATCTCCAGGTTTCAAGATCATCAGTCGAATCAAGTGTACTGATCATTTAGAGTTCACTTTGCCAAGGTCAGAAAAGAAAACACAAACTGTTTGCCTAAGCTAAGAGGACATTGGTCTGGATGATCAGAAGCAGTCCAATATCACCAAGAAACAGGTCTGTCATGAACTGAGAGCTGAGAGAGCTCCAGTGTTACTTTTTTCTATGTGGCCCCTTATAGTTAAACGTGAACACACAGTGTGAAGAATGGGAAATTTTTTCTCTGCATTTAACCCATTCACCAAGTGTGTGGGATGGTACTTTGCTCAAGGGTACCTCAGTGGTGCCATTAGCAGTCCTGGGATTTGAACCCATAACCTTCTAATCACAGGGACAACTCATTAATCACTAGGCCACCAGCTGCCCAAACTTTTGTTTCTGCCAAGGTTAGAGGCTGCCATGCCACCCCTGCTTTAAATCTACAACTTCAAGCACAACTGAAGTTTGTGGTTGATCACATGGACAAAGAGGAAAGTTTATGGTCAGATGAGACTTGGAGGAGAAAAGCTGAACCATTCAACACCAAAAAATACTACCAACATACCAACGGTTGAGCATGGTGGTGGTAGAATCATGCTCTTGGGCTGTTTTGTTGCCAGCGGAACTGTTGCATTGCACAAAGCAGACATAATATTGAAGATGGAAGATTATGCAGTATAACATCAAACCATCAGGTGGAAGGTTGAATCCTAAAGGCATTTAGGTGTTCTAACTGGACATTTACCCTAAAATCATGATGAAAGCCTTGATCAGTGGTCAAAAATCCGGGGCAGCTGGTGGCCTAGTGGTTAAGGCATTCGCCCTGTGATCAGATTCCCAAGAACACTAGGCACCTCTGAAGTACCCTGAGCAAGGTACCGTCCCCACTGCCCCCTGCTTCACTTGGTGAATGGGTTAAATGCAGAGAAAGAATTTTGTTCACGCTGTGGTGTGTTCACGTATGACCAGATTGTCACTTTCTTTCAAAAATCCAAGTAGAATTATACCAGAAGCTTGTTGATGGCTACCAAAAAGTGCTAAGGAAAATATTGCTGTATCTATCATTTTGACCCTCCAAGTATCATTTTGATCCTATGATGTTTTCAGGAAACCTATAATAAATTCAAAATGTGTGGACCACACAGGTAAATGAAAGGAAGAATTGCAGAATTTGACATCCTTGCTGTGGTCTGGCATATATTTGGTTGAAAGAACGAGAGTTAATTTGAATTTGTTCTGAATCATTCTGCATGTCATGAGTATAAGCCAAAGTAAAATAGAATGCAGAGAGAAATGTAATGATTTAATGATTCCTTTCTCCTTCCCTCCACCCCGTCTCACCTCCATGTTTGTACATCCCATCAACCCAGCAGAGCTTAGCTCACACCTGACAGATGATGAGCCCCAGCCCTGAAGCTGACGCCGTAATCAAAGTCCTGTCACACCTGTCAATATCCTGCTATCATGGCAACAGTGTTTGTGACGTGACGGAGGTGCTATCCCACCCTTGAAAAATACAGAGGATTAAACTGTAAAAATGTCCAGCTAAACAATTTAAGTACTGTGTAAACTCCCTAAACAAAAAGAGTGAACACCATGCAAACTACACCTTTATAAAGTTGTGCCCCATTTTAGTCCATAAGACTGAATACACAGTTTTACTAAGACAAGTGAAGAAGTTTTGCCAAAAGTGAGGATCGTAAACATCCAATCGATTAAGAGTAAAACACTAGAATTCTATACCTCTAAGGGTTACATAGACAAACCAGAGCAAGATCCTTGAGTTCTGCTAGAAAAGATTTTCAATATATGGACTCTCTCCTCTCTGCCATGGATGGTGGTCTTGTGAAGCCCCTGGGCACACAATTCCCTCTGCATTCAACTAATTATCTAACTTACAAACTTACTAGCAAGTTTCACAAGCAAATTTCCCAATTGTGGGAATAATAAAGGTTTATCTTATCTAGTAAATAAATAAATAACATGTAAAAAGAATTAACAACAATAAACAATAGTTCACATAACTGTTTCTGTACACTTTGAGCTACATAAAGTATTTATTCTGTACAATTAGGACAATTTATACAATTATGTTTATCAAATATCCTACATAATGCTAAATTTAAACAGCATCTAATGGCAACCCCAGTATACCATGAGAACACATAGAATGTGGTTATTTATTTACTCATTTTGACTTATTATAGGTTCATCCATCCAGCTCATTTTTACATGTGAGGTTTATTCCAGCTATTTCAGACACCATAGCAGTTCCCTGGGCACTGGCTCCCCTGAGAGGTTAGAGACTGAAACTGACAACCTCCTAGCATATCACAGTATTCATACATACAGAGTTCAGTAAATCTCAGGAAATATATATGAGTTATCATAATGGTGATAGACAATAGACTTACCAAGTAAAGACTTGTAATGTATCTGTAATCTGATAATATAATATAATAAAGGTACTTTTCTGCATTTCATTATTAACCAAATTGTCACTTATTGCACAGGTCAACAGGTCAAAATCATCAGAGATAAGTTTATGTAGGTTTTATAGTGTTTTTCAAATCTGTGTTTAGTTTTTCCCGCACATACAGTGTTTGTGATGAAGCTAGTTCTATACTGCATGATAGTTGGTATAATG
>JBBPDC010000019.1:12207942-12246538 GCA_037974485.1 Hemigrammopetersius urotaenia
TGATCATATAATAATCATATGCTGAGTGTTTTTGAAGAAACAGTGGTAGCTGACTGACACTGATCAGTATATCTATGCCACAGTGTGGCCTGTCTGACTTCACACTGAAAATATTGAAACAGTTACTTGACTGGTGCCTGCAGTTTAATAAAAAATGCATGAAAGTCTATTCAATTCAAAAAGTTAAAGTTAAAAGTCTATTCAAAAAGTTAATGTGACTGAAAAAACTGAAGGCAAATCTGAAATCAGCATGAAAAAATGATTTAGAAACATGTGTTGTGGTTTCTGGTGATTGCAATTTTTTTTGTTGTTGTCCCATGTTATTAAATATTTAAATAAGCAAAACTGAAACTATCTTTTATTTATATAATATTTGATACCTTTGACAGTTGTAGAAACAGCAACAAAACTGACCTCTAGAACTGCAACATCATCTTGAAAATCATAATAGTTTAAAAGATTCCTTTTATAACGAGGGGAAGAAGAGAAGGTTAATACCATTTATCAACATGAGAATGATCACAGTCATATACAAAAAAGAATATAGTGAACATAGTGAGGCTATGAATTTACATTATTCAAACATGTCCATCAGCTGCACATGAACAAAATGTGTTACATCAACACAGTTCTTGCAAAAATGTAAACTTTAAGACAGCAATTGGATGTAACATGTCTTTTTCATTTCTTTTACAGGGGGGATACTGGAATAAAAGAAATGTGACTCCATAATTAACTGCTTCAGATTACAGTTAATCACAGTGACAATATCCTCTATTTCTCAGCTCCCGAGTGTGTTTAATTACTGTAACATGTAGACTCATTACATTCAAAGTAAAGTCATAAGTAATTGAGCAGAGGTTTCATCTTCATTATATATGAGCCTCTGTTAAAGGTACCCTTGTGTCAGAACCACTACAGGTGGACCACACAAAGATGACACCTCTGCCTCACAGCTGCTGACATTACTGGGCCATTTTTATCTAAAGGAACAAGTCACCCTGCCAAGACCCTGATGTTCACAGCTTTGACAAGATTCCACACCTCTTTGACATGAGTGTATTCTGAGGCCCCTTGCCAACACGTTATCACGTCTCACAGTCATCCTTCAGCCTTGACCTGACACATTGAAGGTGTGCATAGGACGGTGTAGCGTGACAAGGGACTGTGTATGTTTAGTGTGTATCTTCAGTATATTTATAAACTGTACATTTATATATACATATTTTGTATGTACATATTAGAGGTGGGCATAGATAAATTTTTTAAATCTAGTTGAATCTCATCGTAATCTTGGAATTAATCTAGATTAATCTAGATTAAAAGAGAGAGAGAGAGAGAGAGAGAGAGAAAGAGAGACAGACAGACAGACAGACAGACAGAGAGAGAGTAAATCCGTGCTAAAATATCAAGGTGAAAGTCATCATAGCTTGTGTAGTATAGACCCAGCTCCCAACCCAACTTTGTGAATAGATTAACTGCGATATTTTTTTCATCGCCCATTAAGAGTCTCACGTTAACGCCGATAACGGCCCACCACTAGTACATATATATATGTGTATGTATATATGTGTGTGTGTATAAAATATATACACACACACCTTCAAGTGTTTTAGCATATATGAATGTTTTAGCATATATATATACACACACACACACACACACACACACACACACACACACACTTATTTATATATTTATTTCTTCTTTTATTTAATTATTTAATTGATTAGTTATTTATTTCATCTAACTGGACTCCTTATAGAATAGACGACATTAATAGAATAGAACTGATAGACTACATGCAATCCTATTGACTGATTTACATCATTACAAAATGGTTATAGACGTATAACCACTCCTCAGGAGCCTCATCATCGAGAGTCCCACATTATTTGTTTGTTTGTTGGTTTGTTTGTGGGGCCACTTCCCTATGGCCAGTTCTTACAAGACTTGGATCATAGATCTCAGTCACCAAGCAGCTCGTGAGCTTCTGGAAGAGAATATTACAATCTGGAAACAGAGGTTTCCAATCCCAGTGTGAGGGACCCTGCACTGTCCGAATTTTTGTGCTTTTTTACTCATCTTGGACAAAAATGTACGGCTCCACAGGGTTGTTAAGATTGGAACTGGAACCCTTGGTCACTCCAGGAGGTCTGACACTGCTGTACACTGCCATTCGCCTTTTCTGTGACAGCTGATATTGGATCCACTCAAACTCACATACCTTTTTCAACCAAGTCTAGCTTTGTTTGTATTTCTGTATTGTTTCTCTATATGCTACGAGTATGAGGCTAATTCTGGTGTGAGGACTTGGACAAACTGGAGTTGTCTTCAGTTGTAGTCTCCAGAGCAATAGCTAGGCTTTGACAGACATGTGCTGAGCTACAGTTCAAAAAATATAAAGATCTCTGAGAACAAGCTTACCCTTCAACTTATAAGCACATTATTACATGCAGCCACCCAGCAAGATGTTCCTGGTTGTGGCCAACCGACTGAAGGAGATTTGCTTGTGTCCGCTATCTCTGTCTGGATCAGTAATGAAGATAAGTGCTGGCACTGATGTTGAGTGAGCAGCTCTTCACCACAGTAATGACAAGTCAAAAAGCACGTCCGGACAGGCAGACAGATGTCTGTTCCGTGATCTTCAAAACATTGGATTTCAACTCCTACAACGTGTGAATAAATGGGACAGGAAGTGGCAGTTTGGCAGCTCCAACCAGGAGTGTCATACCGAATTGCGTCCTCTGCCATCCTCGCATGCACTGAGCGGCCCAGGAGGTCGCAAGGAGCGCTGGGCTCATGCATTTCTGGGACGCTGTGTTTAAAAGCCACCTATGCATACGGTCAGAGAGACAGGCTAAGGACAGTTATGAGACTGATGGCACGTTGCACAGGCTCTGATAGAACATGAGTAGATGTCTCGTCAGATCATTCTCCTGCTTTCCAGTGTCAAAAGCCCTGCCATGTCAATGGTGGCAGAGCTCAGGCTGTTTACATCCCAGCACTGAAATGTTCAGTTCCCCTCCTAATGCCTGGTTTGGCTTTAAATAAGCGAGTCACAATACGTCTGAATTCAGGAAAGATGTTAATAATCCGGTGTGGTTGAAATATTTCACAAAGTATTAAAGGCAGAATAAAAAATGCTAGCCTGTCAACCCTGATGCTCGGTCTAGACATTCTTTTATAGGAAATAATATCTAGACAGAGCATCAGTTTTGAGAAACTAACATTTGTCATTCTGATTTTCATGCTTTGTGATAATAAAAGTAATAAACACACCTCCAAAGGATCAGTTTGACTGAATTGTTTGATGACTGGCTAGTTTTTCTATACACATTGGTCAGTGATGATTTGCAATATGCTATGTTTCTACCCATGTAGGTGGATTTGGAGTTTCTGAGGCCCCCAAGCAAAATTATGTCTGGAGAAATTTGATTTTAATGCAAAATGCAGTCTACTTTGTAATACTCCTGCAGTGATGATCCAACTATCCTTGTTTTGACTCAGCAAAAGCCTTAATTATGTCCCCTGTGTTGTGTTGTGTTGTGTTGTGTTGTGGTCAGCTGTTGTCAAGTTGTTTTCCTCTTGTTCTGCTTCACCAGTTAGCACAATTATACCTTAGATCATTGTTTGTCATCATTTTTAATCAGAAAACAAGAAGTAAAGGAAAATTCATGTAGAAACATAGGCCACTGAAAAAGAAGACGTAAAATATTTAAATAGAACACAGCTGCAATTTCCTTTTACGAATCGATCCCTACATACAAATAATTCTGCTCAATAATAAAACAAAGGTACTAAAATATGATTTTTTACTGCATTTATTTTCTGTGAAATGGAATGTATGTGGTGTTGAAAAACTGGAAAGTTGTTTGTTATGTTTCCTGTTTCCCACATGTATATCCAACTTACATTGCATTTACCAGAATAGTCTGCAAATGTATTCTGGTAAATATAATGGCCTGCAAAAGTATTCACTCCCTTGACATTTTTCATGTTTTGTTGCCTCACAACCTGGAATTAAAATGGTTTGAAAGTTTGCTGCACATGCCTGCAACTTTGAATATGTGTGTGTTTGTGTGTGTGTGTGTGTGTGTGTGTGTGTGTGTGTGTGTGTGTGTGTGTGTGTGTGTGTGTGAAGCAAACAACAAATAGGACAAAATAGCAGAAAGCTTCAGCTTGCATAATTGTGCCCCCCCCACCAAAAAAAAAATTAATTAAAAAGTGAGTACTTTATAGAGCCAACTTTTGTGGAATTACTGCTGCAAGTTGCACTGGATAAGTCTCTATGAGCTTGCCACATCTTGCCACTGGGATTTTTGCCCATTCCTCAAGGCAAAACTGCTTCAGCTCCTTTGTGTTGGATGGTTTTCGCTTGTGAACAGCAATCTTAAAGTCTGACTACATATTCTCAATTGGATTGAGGTCTGGACTTTGACCAGGCCATTCCAATACATTTAAATATGCTTCGGGTCATTGTCCTGCTGGAAGGTGAACTTCCATCCCAGTCTTAAATCACAGGCAGAATGACACAGGTTTTGCTCAAGAATATCCCTGTATTTAGCACCATTTATCCTTGACTAGGACCATTTTGCCAGTCCCAGCTGCTGGTGATGGTGTACTTGGGGTGATGGGATGTGTTGGGTTTTCACCAGACATAGCATTTCCTTCAATTCAATTTTCAAGTCAAAGTTCAATGTTAGTCACATCTAACCAGAGCACCTTCCTCCATGCATTTGGGGAGTTGCCCACATGCCTTCTTATTTTTAACACTAAGTAATGCCCAGCTCTATGGAGTGCACAGCTTGTTGGACTTCATTTCACTAATTATGTGGCTTGGTTACACCAGAACTTTTTAGGGGCTTCATAACAAAGGGGGTGAATACATATGCACATGGCAGTTTTTTTATATTTATTTTTTTTACTTTTTTATATATATTTTTCTCACTTCACTTCCCCTATGTAGGCTGTTATGTGCAGATCCAACACATGAAATAAAATTTAAAAAAATTACATGTAGGTAGGAATGTAACAAAATAGGTAAAAAGCCAAGGAGGTGAATACATTTGCAAGGCACTGTATATAAATGTATATACAGTAATAAATGTATATATATATATAAACTGTGTATATATATATATATAGATAGAGAGAGAGAGAGAGAGAGAGAGAGAGAGCGAGAGAGAGAGAGAGAGAGAGAGAGAGAGTACAATCTACATGGCTCAGGTTTGAATTTTACATGCCTGTCAAAATCATACATGTTACACACACAGTGAAAATATCTTTTGCTTTAACTGTTGTAAAGCCAATAGAAAACAGAAAATACAGTCAGGATTTTCCAGAGTTGGAAATGTTGCTTAAGCTACTACTTCATGTCTTGGAAGGCAGGATTTAATAGATTGATACACAGCTTTTGACATGCTATTTGAGCATGTAGCTCACTGTAATTGGCCATGTCATCAAGCATTAAATTAGTGATACATCGAGTTGTGCCCTGAAATGAGTGTCTTTAGCAAATCTGTCAGATATCAGGCTAGAATCTTCCTGACAGCTGTCCAGGGCAATGACAGTGAATTGGAACTCGGCTGCATGAAAGTATTCCCTGTTGTCCCTGCTTTGTATTTTTCGCCTTTTTGTGCTGTTTTTTTTTCATCTGCCCCTTGTTATATGCTTATTCAATAAAGAAATACTGACACATAATGCTTAAAAATATCTAAATGAAAAACTTGTCTGCAATCAATATAAGGCTGTTACATACATTTTCATTTAGACTATTGGCATCATCACAGCATAGAGACAGCCGTTTTAAATGTTCTAAATTAGCTGCTCTCAGACAGGTCCTCTGGGACCCCCAGGCCACACTGTGACTCCATTACCATGTGTTGTCCTTATAAGTGGGGTTAGAGCAAAAATGTGGACTGCCTGGGGGTCCCTGTAGACCAATTCGAGGACCATATCTAAATGATAATCAGCTGATCACAAGCTCTGGAAAACACCGGTGCCTGTGTCTGATCTTAGTGCTGCGTTTGAAGAACAATGTAGAACAAAAAAACAGAATTTTATGTCTCCTAAACAATCAGTTTACAGGAGATTAAAAAAATGTCTTAACTTACGTTGCATGCAGGTTCACAAAAAATATCTTTGGACTAACTGGAAAGCTAGGTAGGATTGTCTGGAACTGTCTTCAGTTGGTTCAAAACATATTTAGAACACAAGGTCTCCTTCATTACCATTTGACTTCAGCGGTTCTGGCATGCTGGGTCTGAACTACAGGAACAGTCTTCTTTCTGAGGTATCCAAAAAGACTGTTTGACCATTATAGCTTATTTTAGGTGCATCAGCATAAAAACTGATAATGTGAACTGAGCATGTTACCCCGTATTAAGATCCCTACCCTGAGTAGCTCTTACAGAATTTATTTTAATGTGTTGATTCCTGTCTACAAATCCATGGTCTAATTGTAAACCTAACAGACCTCTCATTTCATTAGGCACTGGTCAGCTTGCAATGCTTACAATAGAGCATTTAACCTCTAAGCTGAGAGATAAAGTGCCCCAAATTGGATCATGTTTAAGTCCAGCCCAAAGGCTTCTCTTGTTCTTTGAACTTTTAAGTATTTTCATCCATCTATCCAGGTCAACTTTGATCAAAAATCATGTGCAACTGATTTTAGCAATGCAAGTTTTACCCAAGGATGTTTTACTGTGATGGCACAATGTGCTTGTCTGGCAGACAAACTCCAGTGAGCTACATGGAGGGCAGTGGTGTAACCCCTACAAGCTGGCAAGTCCTTGCACTTCTTTTTAATGGCTAAAATAGCTAACTTTTCTTTTAGAATGCACTTCTTTTTAATGACAACCAATATGTCTTGTTATTCTTTTGTTTTTCTACTGATTTAATTGATTTTATGTCTGACTTTGGGTATGAAATGTGCTGTAAAAATAATCTCGCCTAACCTTGCCTACCCATAACACAAGGACATCATTACGGGAATCCTTGAGGATAAATTTGTATTTTACTTCACAGATCTTAATAATATTTCAGCTCGCTTGCTGTGCTCTGGGCTACATACACACATTTGTTCACCAGACTGATTTATTTATAATGTGTAAATTATTTATGAAGCTCATTCAGAGCAGCTTGAATATTCCTTGAGGATGAGCAAACCCTATCCTTAAAGAGTTTGAGAGTAACTCAGTCACAGTGGACTCAATCTGGACTCAGTGGGCAGTCAGACAGTGGGCAGTACAGCCACCTCCTCTCTGTCCTATGACTCCTCCGGAGCTGTCATAGGCTGTCATGTCACTTCGACATTAGCCAAAATGGGAACTGACATCTAAGGAGAGGATGGGCATGGTTTCTAAGAAGCTGAAGTGAAATGGAAACTCCAACAATGATTCATTCCATGATTTTGTCCATTAAAAAGGAAAGAAATAATTCAATGATCGTGAGCAATGTGAATTATACATAACATCACAGGACATGGACTAGGCAAGTTCTTTTTGTGTTGTTTTAACATGTAGTTGTAAACCTTTAATATGGATATGTTTAATGATATGATACTTCGTGCCGTTTAGAATTTGATCCACAAAAACAGTGTAGCATGCATGCAGGTGCATATGCACAGGGTTTGCACAGCCTTAATATAATTTAGAGCCATTCTTTTTTCAGATGCATGATATTTTGCTGCACTTCATTCAGTGATATATCAGTACATGACATTGTTTTCCGTATTATTTCTGATTCAATCATTCCTTACAGCTTGAACTTCTTGGCAGGCTTTTCTGTCAGAATTCTTGTCGAAACTTGTCTGATCAGAGTGAAGCTTATCACGCTGATAAAGCCTGCTCCCTTCTCATTAGTCGGAGCTCCTGTCGTCAGTGTACGCTCTGAAATTAGATTGACATCCAAACTCCTCAAAAATACAAAGCAATTTAGATGATATTCATTAGAGCAGTGACAAAGGCTGATGGGACATTGACAGAGAGCACCTCTCTCTCATTCCCAGTCATTTTATCGTCACTGGAGCATTTCTAGAACCAATGGATTAACTTTCAAATGCGACAACAAAAAAGCAAAGGCTTTGAGATGTAAATGGTAGACGCAAAATATTAAGAACTGCTTCATACTGTAGATAATGAAATATTTGTCTATAGTAACAATTTCATCACATTCTAATTCTACACATCATTCTAATTCTAATCCCATTCTTCGTTAAATTCTTTTTGCTGCAATGCTGCACTGTGAAAATAAAAACATTACATACATTTCTATCAAGATAAAAGTTTAACATTATTATGGATTATAGTTACTGCATTACAGAATTCAGTGAATATGTAATGATTAGAAAATCAACTCAAAATCAGATAATTAGGTTTAAACCATGACATCATATGGTAAATCCACAATTAATAATATTGATTCAATTTAAGTGTGACAATTTATAAATATGGTATCAGGAAGAAAGACATAGAATGTTAAAACAAAATTTATTATTGCAAATTTTATTAAAATGTAACAATTTGTACATTGTACAATGTAGTGAATATTAATGTCATGCTATGTTTTTGTGGATATACATTCAATGAAAATCATATTTAAATAATAATAAAGAACATTGAAAGGATTTCTGTAGGAATCACTGAATTAAATTCAATAATTTAGATACAGGTAGAGATACACACCAGTGAACTGTTTAATAAGCTTACAATAACCACCAATAACAGATGGTGGGATGTTGCAAAAAAAATAATAATATGCAAATACTTTAAACCTGTGATATGCAAACTGCCATGGCATTGTGGCTTTCCTTAAATTACAAAATGCTGCAAATATTAATGCAGTAATAAACTCAAATAATATGAATTAAACAACTGCCAAAAATATTTTAAAATAAATAAATATATGATTTTGTAAATTATGAAAGTAGCCCTGTACATATCTGTACAGTCATTGCAGCCACAAATATACATACCTTTACCTACTTTATCTCTACCAAGAAGAACAAGACAGCTGTTTCCTTCTATTTCATACATTGCCTACCATTACACATTTATATCATAAACATATCTTGAGAGAGGGAATTCATTCCAAAGGAATATGATTTATTTTGCACATTATGATAACATAGTACTTTGTGGGATTTTTTTTTGTCAAACTACAATACACCTTTTGTACAAATAACACAGATCACATTTCATGTATTTCAACGTTTATAAATATCTTCTTTCTTTAATGTGATGCATTCAGTCATGCTATGTCTGTTGTGAGATATTACAGGAATATTATACTGGGTACAAATGCTCCAGACCTGCAGCAGGCGAGAGAGGAGGCACAAAAGGTCCTTTGAATGCCTTTGATTGCCTTGGAATCTTCTTGTTGAGGTTCTCACAAGAAAAGGTCGCCAAGTCCCGCATTCTAAAGCCAAGATGTGACTCGAGGTGACAGAGGTATGTGGAACGGGTTTGGATTTGTATGGCACATTCGCTGCAGAAAAAAACTGGGTGACCAGAGTCAACGTTTTTCAGAAACTTGGTCCTACCTGTTCGCCTCAGCTGATATTTCACATTGGCCAGCCAGTGGCTGATGGTTGTCATAGAAAGACCTGTAACACGCGAGATGACCAGTCTTTCTTGAGGGCTCAAGTCCGATATGACATATTTCCCGTCAGCTGTCTGTCTGAGGCAGGATGTGAACTGGGCTTGCAGAATCAGCAAGTGTTGGGGATTCCAGTGTGACTGCCTGCCCTTGCGTTTGTGCACCATGGACATGTCCTCTCCCTCATCTGGAGTGTGTGCACCTTCGATCTCAGACCGTTCTACTTTATGGAAAGGCATCGGATTCTTCAAGACATGAGTGTCGGACAAGTTTCGTAGCATGTCCGATATGTCTGAGAGGGCACTCTCATGCACTGGGCTGACCGGAGTGCATATTATATCTGATAAATCAGTCCTGGTCATACTAGGTCCAGAGGAGCTTAACACTTTCTCTGAGAGAGAAGCAGCTGCTAGACATTGCCTTCTTTTCCCTTTTGATAAATCCATTGGTTGGTCTTTGTCAATATGTTGAAAATCTAGTTTCAATGGCTCCATTTTTGAGGTTGATGTTGGTGGTGCAGCTACTGCAGCCCTCTCTGCCATGGTGTTGCTCATCTTGAGAAGCATACTCATGGGGTCCTGGACTGATTTCACAGGTTTGGCCACTTTACCGAGATGAAGGTTCATTACTGACTGGAGTGCATTTAGAGGACTAATAGAAGGTTGTTTCGGCTCAGGGTGGCTAGTTATTACAGTGCTATCTTCACATAATGATAAAGAAGACACAGGGGGCTGTGCAAAGCCTTCTATACATGTTAATGGATGACTCTCATCTGTGTTCTTGGCTGGGTCAATAACCTTGCTATCTGAGTTCCCTAGTGTTTCACTAGTCTCAACTACTGGGGAACTGGACGCTGAGTTCCTGTCTGTATTTCTATAGGGGGAGGTTATGAAATGCCTTCCTGGAGAAACTTGCCCATCTGTATTTTTCATCTGTTCCTTAACAACCCTATCTGTTACTTTCCTCACCAACTCCTCCATCACATGCAGATTCACTGTGGGTGAAGGGGGTCTCGGTGGGGGGTCTGGAGACATCATTAGCTGGCTTTTGTCTGCTGACTGAGCTTCCATGTCTGGCACTAGTTGTTTTATGGAGGAAACACGTCCCATATTATAAAAAGAAAGCCTTGTGCTACTCTGTAACTGATAAGCAGCATGAATGCTTGGGTATCCTCCCCAGCTTGGTGTTCCCTTCTGTGCTTTGTTGATGGCAGAAGTAACAGTGTTCTCCAGTGATTTGAGGATATCAAGGTTCACCTTTGGACTCTCTTTCAGATCGTCCTCAGTAAGATAATCAAATCTTGAAGATAAATTATATCTCTCATCTGCATCTTTCTCCATTACTGGTTCTTTGCCAATTCTTTCTTCCAGCAAGATCTTCCCTTGAATTTCATCTTTAATAATGTTTTGAGTGGGAGAAGTAGTAGGTGAGGATTCAGTGTTTCCAGCTGATGATGTAGATGGAATCTGAATTTCTGTTTGGGTTTTTTCATCACTCATTTTAACAGGAAAGAGTACTTGTTCTGAAAGGCATTCGTCTGTTTTTCGAAGAGAGTTGCTGGCTCTAACAAAGTGACCAGTTAGCATAATGTGGGCAGTTAATTGTTGTAAAGATTCATAGGAACTCCCGCACTCCATACATCTCAAGATCTGAGATTTTAGTTGAGTAACACCACGCATGCAGTTTTGGTTTGGGTGATCATCCTTTTTCATAATATCAGAAATGTTGAGAAGATCATCATTTACCTGAGTCCCTTTAGAAGGCCTTTTCTGTTCTGCAGTATTCAGTTTAGCCATGTCTAATTCCACAGGTACTCTTTTTTTGATAGAAGACAGAACTTTACTACCAATGGTCATTCCAGTATCTTTCAGAGGCACTTTCTGGTAGTGTTTGGTCTTGATCATGTGCACACTGAGGTCTTGCAAGGACTCAAAAGAGTGCCCACAGTACATACAACGCAGGACTTTCTGAGCATCCTCCTTTCCCTCCATTTCCAGTAAAGAACGTTTACGTGGCTTGGACCAGGTCTTGGCCCCTTTTCCAGCCTTTTCAATGTTGTCATCCCGATAGTGTCCAGAGTCATTCATGTGAACTGTAAGATCAACCAGCGTGTCGTAAGAAGCACTACAGCTTTTGCAATGGAACTTGCTTGCACCAGTGAAAATAGACCCATAAATTCTGGCACTTTGGCGGTAGAGCTGAACAGTGCTGAAAAGACTTGGCTCCATTGCTGGATGAAGCTGTTTTTCAGAAACCTGTTGTAAGGTTTTTGCAATTGCAGACTGGTGCCAGTCAAAGCACCCACCTCCAGGGCTGCTGTTGCTGCTGCTGCTGCTACTCTCCGATGTTTTCTCTGTACATGGTTGAGAAGGACTGAGACTCAGTGAGGACCAATAGGAGTTAGAGAGAAAACTTTTATAAATGGCCTTTATCTGTTCCAGACTATCTGAACCACACACTGATTTTTCAGATCCAACATTAAGGCTGTCTTTCATAGATTTTTCCATGCTTTTGATTGCAAGGTTTTTGACATTTGAAATGGGTTTATCAGTCTCAAGAATGTGTGGTTCGCTTTTATTCTTTGAAATCTGAGGCGGAGAATTGCACTGTTCATCCTTGGAATTTTGGAAGAGACGTTTCTTTTTGTAGTAATCATCGTTGTCCGACAGCTTCCCACTAGTTGCTGACTGTTGTCTTTCCATTATTTCATTTTGCAGGTCAGGCTCCTTAACATCTTCTGAATCATAAGCTGGGAAGAAAAAAAAATAGACCAGTTAAGTCCACAAAAGCACAATTTTATATTTTAATAAGAATCACTATTAAAGAGCCTGGCAGAGAAAGGTAGACCCGTTAGGACACAACATTCAACAACACATCTGTCATTTCAAACCTGTCATGCATATCCAGACATGAAATAGCTTCCCACTGACTTTCAGACTCCTTCAATTCTGAGTATCTACACTGGCTGCATCATTTAGTTTACTACATGGCTTTACTACATGTGCTTGATCTGTACCAACTTTATTAAAAATTATCACATACTTTTAAGGACATCTTTTAATAGTCACTTGTCACTCTTAGCCCTGACACTGAAGTATACTGAAATGGACATTTTGAATTGGGAATGAACATTTTTGAGTTTCCCTTTCTCTTACCACCACTGGTGCAACTAATGAACTAATTAACAAGCCCATCCTAAGCTAAACTCGTTGCATGAGCAGGGAAGCCAACATTCAAGGTTGTGGTCTCAAAGACCAGGACTGTTAAAATGGTTGTATGTTTTATTTCAAATTGAAACTTAAAAAAGCCACAAAGGGTTCTTTAAATGAAGCCACAAAAGTACCACTGCAGTTCTCTTGAGGACTGTAAATGAGGTAAGTAACTGTGATGAACCTTGTACAGGTAACATTTTAGCATCATCTGAAGATTCTTTACCATCTTAAGGGTTCTACCAAAAAGTTATTTTATATGAAGAGGGTTTTTTAATTAAAAAAAAGATCATTCAGGGAACCAAAGATGATTCTTCTATGGCATAATGATTCTTCTGTTGCCTCACTGTCATTACTCTTCCACATCTAGTAAATGTTTTTATCAGTCTAGGAACTAGACTGTTGGTGTAAAATTATGTAAGAATAAATTGTTTGCTTTTTAAGAAGATCATCAACAAATATGAAATGCATTTGTATCCAGCAACATCTTCCCTTGAATTCCATCTTTAATAATGTTTTGAGTGGGAGAAGTAGTTGGCGAGGATTCAGTGTTTCCAGCTGACGATGATGTAGACTGAATTTGAATCTCTGGGATTCAAATTGACTGCCTATAACATGACATATAACATTTTCAAATATCAGGTACTTATTGCTAAATGGATGTCTTCCCAACCTGTGGTTGTGCAAGAACAGCATGACATATAACATTACTGCAAACTTGGTTTCCAGAGTTAAAAGGATAAAATGCATGACATTGTTTGTGAAAAGAAAAGCAGGCAGCTGCTACCATTTGGTCCATACGTCCACATCCCAACAAACACCTGTGCACAAGCGAATAGATAAGGGAAAGGAAAAGGACAGATACATTGGGAGGTTACAAGGAAAGACACAGGACGGCAATGCATAAGCCGGCTGTCACTTCGCATCCCTTCTGACGACAATTCACCTTGGACAGGTGACGTGTGGGGAGAAAGGTGTCTGGCGGAGCACCTCCATATGACAGATTCAAGGGGACACAGTCGCCCCTCTTGCTGCCAGCTGCCCTCAACTCAGAAGCACCCATCCACCAACCGTCCCCTAGGACTGATGATCCCCCTTCTTGACAGCCTGTCCCCTACTAGTTCGACACTGTCACTCTCACTCTGTAAGTGGGACAAACGCTCCTTTGAAAGCCACACCAAACTTGCCCTTCTCCGTTCCCCTCTATTCATTCTTGTTTGCGTGCAAAGCTTTGGTGAAGTTGCTCATGTCAGGTGCTTTTCTAATGGAAAGTGTTAGATTTGTCAGATATTTTGGTCCTAATGCAGAAGCAATTCAAATGCATCAAAGCACCCACACAGTCCCTCTTCTCTTTCTTGCTCTGATTGTGCACACAAGATCTAACAGGACAGGGAGTGTTAAAGCACAAATAGCTCTCATTTCAAATGATAATACACAATCTTATGAGGCTGCGCTTCTCTCATTTAGCCTCTCACTAGATGTCAGCCAGGATGCCTGCAGGGCTGGGGCTTTAAAGGATAACTGGCAGGTGCAGGCCAGTCTTATTCCCCCTCTAGATTTGGATTGTCACTAGGTATCCATTACCTGCCAATCTTCTCTGATCATTCCTGACAGCCTTGATCAAAGAATGTCATTTGAACTGCCTGGTTTGGCATGGATTCCTAAGCAGCTTGTAAAAAGGGTGAACCAGGTGTAAATACAATGACATGATCATTTTCCTGCCTGCTCATATCCCAGAGACAATTATGGTGACACAATGAGGACTCTAAACACAAAATGTTTTATTTTTGAAGGAAAAAAACTGCTGTAATAAAGCACAAGACAGCATCAATCTAAGGGGGTGGATAAATGATAAACACTCTAATCTGTTCCATTCATGAAACTCTTGTGTTATAGATTTATGAGTTTGGACACATCCTGAGCCGTGCAGATGAAGTAAGGGTCTGTTAAAATCATAAAACAAGCTTAGCACAAATGCAACCTCAAATGAATTATAATCCATCTCACAAGGCAACTACCATAACCAATTATTCCTCACAGGCTTGATTGACAACCAAGGTAATTTATTTAGTTAATAAAATGTGACGTGTGCTTTGAGCTCTGAAAAAAAGCCAGAGGGAAAATTAACAGGCATCCACATCTTTTGATTTATGTAACTATTATGTCTAGCTCCGCTTGCCATGTCATTAGCTCCCATAACATTACTGAACGCCTCATACTTAGAAAAACAGATAAGAATTTGGTTAAGCCTAAGTATTGTGTGTCTGACTAAAAGGTTATCCTCTGAAAATCTATAAAAGTATAATGAAGAAGCAGAACACATTTAACAGTAGTTTTAAAATGCACTGGTGCTCTCAAAGTACTCACAAGCATATCACCATTACTTACTAACCCTAATGCTAACCCCAACCCTAACCTTCTTAAGACTGTGGTATGCAGAAGGGGTGGATTATGTGCATTTGTAATAGATAAGGCTTTATAATAAACTTAAACACAAAGAAATTATATGAGATCTCTACCGCTGCATGCCTAGAGTAATAAACATAAGACAATATCTTACAAATATAGTGGAGAACTACTACAGATCAGAAGTAAGAATAACTACTGGACACATAGAAGTCAGTCATTGAAAATCAACTTTTCCCAAGGCTATTTTCCAAAAGTGACAGAATTTTTCTCTCTGGTCTGACATGTTCAAAGGCTCCAAATGAGTGATACAGGTGACTTGGAAAATTGTGTGTGCCTGAGGCAATGCTAATAAGAGTCATTTTTCCAAGAAATCTATCAAGTCATTACGATGCTGATCATTCTTTTGTGTTATCACTGGATGACAGTCCCACTCAGTACATTGTGTAAAAAAATACAACACTTACAAATTCATATTGTAGGACCATTCTTCCAAATGATGTTTTTCCCAGTCAAAATGATCTTTGCCACAGCTCAAGTAAAAATAAGCTTAGAGTGGGAAAAAGATTAGAGTGTTAAAACACATACTGTCCTGGTTTGCCAGTGTCTGGAGAAATTTAATTGTAATCAAGGTGTACATGTACTATAACTTCATTTCACAGACAAATAAGAGAAATTATATTGAAGGTGGACATCTGCCCTCTTAACTTATCAGTAAACCAACCTGACCAGTTACAGTAAATGAAATTCTACCACTGAAATTCTACCTGACCCAAAATACACTTTCAGGGGACATATCTCTCTAATTATCACTCTGCGTGCCTTTGATTCTGTTTTCCCCTTGACAATGGTATGTGTGATGTGTCTCAGCTGCCAAGAGTGACTGGCAGCGATTCTGTAGGAGTCAAAGCCAGCAGCTGCTAAGATGATGGCCTACCAACAAAGAGTTCCGCAAGATGGATTTCAATCATAATTCCCCTCTAGAGGGAAAAGGTGAGAGGTGGGGAGTGGAAAAATTAACATAAAAACACAACAGCCTCTCTCTCTCTCTCTCTCTCTCTCTCATGCAGAGCTTTGGCCCCGAGTTACACTCCCCTAATGAGCTCTTAGCAGCTTGCAATTGATTTCACACACTGACACACAGGCAGAATAGTTAGTTTAGGGTAAAATACAGGGGTCCTGCAACGATCCCGCGATGACCACCCACTAGACAGCTGGTGTCTACTAACTAACAGAAAGAAAGCAAGGCCATCCATCACAGAGCACACATCTAAAGCTTAGTCTCTGCCTCTCTGCCTCTCAGGTTACAGGCTTACATGGCCTGTCTAAATAATATTCACTGTGATGAATGGTCCTGCAAGCCTCCTACCTATCATTAATCTCTTTCTTTAGAGGAGCATCTATCACAGAGCTGAGGGAGAGCACAGTAGGGTTCATTCTGAGGGCAGCCAAGCTTGAGTGATGCATGTCACTCTGCGCTCGGGCAGGAATGTGCAGGCATGAACAAATGCATATATGAACGTGCAAACACATACGCATACACACGCTCAGAATAATCTCAAGAGCAGCTGCACACACCACCGTCTACAAAAGGATATTAATTCTAATGTGCGATCCAGGCCACAAACTGCACTCTCGGAGAACAGTTGCACTCGGTAGCGAAGCCATGGTGAACTGCATCATTGTTGGCATCACATCAATAGCTCAACTTGGCCCAGTAGAAATGACCCAAAATGACTTGGAATAAAGACCATTACAATAATGTCCATTAATCTTAGACTTGTTTTTGTTTTCCTTCCTTCTCAAAGTTACCATTTTGCTGATACAAGTTTTTGTTGTGACAGCAACAACACGCATGTGACTGCATTACCTTAAATTAGAACACACTTGCTCTCTCATTCTCTCAACATGTAATACATCTCTTTCTCTAATTAATCAAGAGCTCTCTTCTAGCAAGGCCCTAAATCTCTCAGCAGCACAACTCACAAAGCTCTCTTCTCATTTTTCACAACTGCTCTCACTTTCCTCAACACTCTACCTATAGCCCCTATTCCGTATCATCTCTATCGTCCTGCGCATTGTCTGTCTCTCTCTCTCTCCCTCCAAAATGTCCTGTGGTGTCTCTCCAGCACAGTACTTCTTTCTCTCCGCCCTGTGTGTGTCTGGGAAAGTGTGTGTGATAGATGACAAGTGTCAGAGTGTCAGAAGTACAGGGTGGAGACATGATTAACGACTCTGCTGAAAGGGTAATTGACGGTTTGGCATGGTGCTGATCTTCTCCACCAGGGTTTGGTTTCTGGACCCCTGAGGGATACACTGACTCACTTTCCTAAAAATGGAGCACAGACAAAAAAGCACCTCTCTAGAGAAAGGAGGTGCATTCCTCTTTTCCAGAAAGAAGATTGAGGTCTTCATTGTCATTACAGTGAAGAGATGTCAGTGAAGAGTCTGCTGCCATAATGGTGAAACTTTTGTGCGACTGCATGACATTCAGAAGGCTGTGCAAAAACGTTCAGACAATGAGTACTGAGTATTCGATTACACAGTTAGGCAAGATTGGTTCATTAATTACAGAAGCAATCAGTACAATGTAGACTACTCAAATTAAAGCATTCAATTTATTTTAATTTAAAAAAAAACCCAAAAAGTAAGAAATCTCTTCTTTAAATGGCGAGGGAAAATGTCCTTAATTTTAATGTACATCTGTGTAGCTCTATGGGATAAGTAATTATTTTTTTTAAAGAAGTTGAATTTAGCAGATAAACAGTCATAGTGCATTAATATGTGCAGACGTTTGTATGTGCACTTACTTTCACTCAGAAAATGTCAGATATATTTAGTCTGATGAGTGGCACCCAACTTTTGCATACAACAGTAGACAATGCAAGAAAATTATAGTTCTGGTGATACAAGCGACATTGTTTTTATATAAAAAAAACAGTGTGAAATGAAAATAATACAGAAGATAAGTAAGCATTTAAGAAAAGACATGAACTTCAGGTTTGTATCTGGGCATCTGAAGAGTGAAGGTACATGGAGTTTGTTCACCTTTTCTCTGCCTGCAGTTTGGATCCTCATGGCATAGGCTTGGGAGATGGAACTCAAAAGACATATGTCAACGGCTGTGGGAGACCAGATCATTAATGAAGTTCATTACAGATGTAGTATGAAGCACTCACTCAACCCCGCAGGAATGTGGTGGTGGAGCATCCATTATGTTATGGCTGAGAATTAAAAATGTTGACCTCCTCCTGCACCTTTACAAGCAAAACATTGACTCACAGGCAAAATCCATTGGCTGGACACAACCATGTAGTTCTCATGTCTGTGTACATCTGCATGTTCCTCAGTTTGTACGTTTAACTTTAATCTTGCCTTAAATACGGATTAGCTGAGCTGCGGTGTTAATGAATGGTACTCCAACAGCGTGGGAGCTGATGGCCATGATTATGGGCATGTCTGGTTATGTTGACACACCGTGTGATTACAAAATGGTGGGCCTCTATAGCTTCGCTCCCTTTCATCACCTCTATCATCAAAAGCAGTCTCTGCGTCATTCACGCATGACTGATGGCTGCCTGTCCGGATGACCTCCTCCACACCTCAGATCTGACAGACTCTGATCTCCACCCCCTCACCAACACACACACACACACACACACACACACACACACACACACACACACACACACAGAGTAAGGCCTGGAATCTAGCCCAAAGCCGGTGTGGGAGTTGGATTAGACTTTCTGAGAAATGTTTTGGTTAGAGTGGCCTGCAAGAGCCTTGTGGTTTTGTCTGATGAACTCATGTTAATCAACTCTGACTGAAACAGCACCACCCAAATCACCAGGTTGGAACAAAGTACAGTCAGTCAGAATAAATATGGTGTCTACAAGAAACTCAAAATACGAATTAGATGACCGACCTGTTTACAAAGAAGAAGTTTCAGATCATTTATTTTTTTCATTGTAAAGCACTGGGACTGTTCCATTCTTGGCTGGACCCAGAGCTCGTTTTTCACCTGAAGTGCTAAATTAGGTTAAAGTAATAGTAAAGGCCTGCAATAGCATTTAATATCAACTTGATTACATCAAAGCACCAGAAACCTAATTTGACTTGGTGACAGGGCACGCAGCTTGTCATTTCCAATCATTATGGCTGTCAGGAATCCATCACATTTACAGCTAATTAGGTGTGTACTAATGAAGCTGGCAAAATGACTCTTCTTTTTTTGCGAGGCTCACCAAGCCAGAGAAAGTAAAGGAGAGGGAGGGGAGGGGTGCAGGGAGTCAGAACAAATTATAGTCTTAAGTACACACGTAAGTACTAAACAGATTTTTTAGCTTCAACTCTTTATCTAGGAAGTTCTGAAATCCAACACCACATCCAAAACTGATGGCTCTCCAAAACCACTTGTGAGCTGTAATGTGTACCTTTTTTCAGAGTGAATTATGACAAAAAAGTAATACAATAAATCAAATGCAACCCCAGCCCCACTTTTAAAACCCATTGCCACTACTATTCCACATCCACGAAAATGTGTAGACCCCAGTGAAGCATTCTGATGAAATAAAAGCCCCGGCAAGCGTATGGGAAAAGAATGAGAGCACTCACATGGCCCCGCTCTGATTGACCATTAAAGCCTTTGATGGATGAGGCTGTCACGGGGATAACAATTAAATCCAACATGAGACAAAGCTGTTCTGACAGGCTAGTCTAACGGAGCAAGCCATACCCCTCCATTAACCCCCCCTCACCACACACACACACACACTCACAAACCTACTGTAGAAAGCAATTTCCTTTAAACTGGCACTCCTCTGATACTTCTAAAATAGCTGCTCCTCTTTATAAACGCTGATTTCTATGAAGGCAGATAAATCAAGTTTTTTTTTCTATTGTCAGACGAGTACAATGTCTGACATCTGTCTCCATTCGACTTTAACGGGCTTGTTATGTCTGAATTAGTTTGAAAAAACGTACTTTTTTCGAAGAATAAGACCAAAAACAGGCGGTAGACCATGATTTTTTTTGCTTAGACCAGCAGAAATCTCCCAGGTGTGTCTTTCTTCGCAAAATGAGCACAACGTTACACCAAACGTGGAAAAAGTCAGGGAGGAGATAAATAACACGGCTGGTATAGTAAACAAAACCTGGAGCCCCACTTATAATAAAAGGGCTGCAGAATTTGACGGACCTTCAAGAGAAAATCGAAACTAATCAGGATGTGAAGAATACAAGATGCTACTTTTTTTTTTATAGAGAATAAACAGGAGACCCCCACCTCCCCACTCAGGTGCGTTTAGATTACCCGGGTGAAACCCAAGCCTGTCCGTTAAGTGGGTTGATGACTTACCTGCCGCGCGTCGGGGTGCGTGCTGCTTCCTCCTGGCCATGTTAACTGCATGCGTCCTTCTCACACACACACACGCCCAACACGAACGTTTCAGTCCTCCTTAACCGTGCCACTTATTGCGGCTACGACAGACAGTGCAGACGCAGCATTACAGCAGGTTCAGCGTTACCAGTGTGGGGCGTCTTTTGTTCAGACAGTCCGTGTCCGTCCTCCCAGACGTTCAAGCGAGCAGCAGGGCACTCAGTCACGCCTCAGGTTGAACACGTCACTCAAAAGTCTGCAGCCGAGACCTCCTTGGACGTGCATGTGTGGGACACTCCCACCTCACCGTCCTCTCGCAACATCCCTCCCATCAGAGGAACGGCCTTTGATATTTAAACAGTGTCGTTTCGAACAAACGACTGGGTGCTTTGTTTATCACCGCTTATAGATTCATACACGATATGGACAAAAGTATTGGGACATTTTAATTTTTAACAATACCCATGTGCCTCCAACTTTGTGGATACAGTTTGGAAAAGGCCATTTTCTATTCAAGCATGACTGTACCCCAGATCAATAAAGACATGACTAAAAGAGCTTGGAGCCCTGACCTCATCCCCATGCATCCAACACCTTCGGGATAAACTGGAATGGAGATCACGAGCCAAGCCTTCTCGTCCATCATCAGGGTCTGACCTCATAAATGAATGCGCACACATTCCCACATAAACACTCCAAAAATTTGTGGAAAGCCTTCCAAGAAGAGTGGAAGTTGTAGGTGCAAACGGGACCAACTCCATATTGAAGTCTATGTATTGGAATATCATTAAAGTGCCTGTTGGTGGAATGATCAGGCATCCCAATACTTTTGTCCAAATGGTTTATTTAAACAGTAAAAATGACTGGGGGCTTTGTCTGTTTATCATCTCTTATCAGCTACTTTTAAAGGGGCTCAAAATGGATTGAACTTCTGAAAGATATGGTAAATTTGTTTAATGACAGGTTTATGGTCACCTAGACAATAACAAATAGCTACTGTTTTACTATAGAATGCTTTATGGATTAATGCTGAGGTACAAAAACATATTTTTTTTGTGAATGTGTCCTTTCAATGTGAAGTATCTTTCAAAAATACATAGAATTATGGACCATGTACTTTAGACAGTTAATTTACATTGTGTGTAAACTGGGCACTAACATGAACAGTGCCCGTTTTCTGACAGGGTACCATTGACCATTAAATAGACATGCAATGTTGTTGTAAGAGGACTGGTGAGGAATGGTGCTAAGATGAGTCATGGGTGTATATCTGTGTTAGTATCATTATGAGGGGCCCAATAAAGATTTTATAGATACTGGCTATTACGGGCCGGCTGTGCACACACACACACACACACACACACACACACACACACACACACACACACACACACACACACACACACACACACTCACCACTGTCACTAATGTAACACAGAGCTTCTTAGCTTCTTTGTCTTTCATGTCTTTTATGTCTTTATGTTCTATCTGTGAAGAGGGTATTCAAGTAAGAATTCCATTGTGTTCTGTACACTGTACTCTGTACATATGACAATAAACTTCAACTTCAGCTTCAGAAGCCAAGTTGAAATACTTGTATTGTTGTAACCATCAAAGAATTTCTCAAGATCTGACACTGACACATATACATGAAATGTATTTTCAGCACCTTTTTCTGTTTGTAAGTCTTATAAAAAGCACAATAACTGGAATGCGTGTTATGAAGCAGGCAGAGATGGCATGGCCTTTGTTTAGCTACCCATCTACATCATTCATTGCTGTATGAGAACATCTTTGATTTTTACATTTACTGCAACATAGCTCACAGTAAGGTCTGTTCTTGATATCCCTGCATTAGGGAAATGAGTCTGGAAAGAGAACAATGAGTAAGTCAAATATATACCATGGAAATATGTATTGTAGAAACTCTCTAAAATTACATAAAATGTAATATGTGGAACTTACTTCATGTATAAAACAGACAAATGCTTGCACTCTTTAAAACCCACTCTCGGTCTGAATCTCTCAAACACGTTGCGCATACACACAAAGAGAACATGACCATTGTCTCCCATGTTTATTGTGAGAAAGGGTGAGAGAGTGAAAATCAATCTTAGCCACACCATAATCAATAACTGACCAAGAGAGACACAAAATAACCAGACAGGAAAAGCAGAGATTTATGTCTTGCCTGCACATCTCCATATGGAGGTCATTTTTCAGCCTCTTGTCTGAAAACCAAGTTGTGTGGCATTATATTGTATTTAAGCAGTAATTGTGTGATTATAGGTGATATAAAAATAGTATAAAACATTAGAAAACGTCTAGGCATGCCTAAGTTGGATTTGTATATCAGTTCTAAGCACATAACATTTAGTATAATTTGCAACAATTGTCAAATGTTCAGCTTCTGCCTAATTTCATATTGTGACATTCAGGTTTATGCAGTGCTGAACAATGTAGATGCTTAAGAGTGGACTGTAATAATGTCATTAAAGGGACCTTCCTGGACTTCCCCCACCAAAGTGCATGCCTGTCAGCCAGCATCTGAAATCAGAAGGGACACCTGCCAGCAGGACGCCCACCCTACCCAGAGTTCACAGGGGGGTGTGTTTGAGCCACATGTCCATCAGTGCCGTTTTGAAGGCTCCGTTTGGTCTCCTCCTGCCCTGTCTTGGCTTATGTTTCGAGAGGTCCCGTTTTCTGGTTTGATCCATGACGAACAGATGACCTTTTCTCCACGTCATGTGTCGGCCTGTATAGCATCATGCTCTTGCTGCGTGTCAGAGCAACACGCCTCACCTTCACCATCTCGTGCTAGGACTCTCACAAACAATTACAAATCTGTTACGAGGAGATGCACAGAGAGTGTAGAACAACATGAAGAACAATGGACTCTAAAAAGCAGTGAATGTCACTTGTTTTGCAAAGATGCATTTTTGCTAAAATGGACTTTGTAGAGTGTGAAAACTGTCAAGCTGGTTAAGACTGATAATACTGAGCGATGTACAGTGACCACACAATTGACTAAAAAGGGAAATTATAGACTCCTTAGCCTTATTCTTTTGAATATATTGTCCCCTTGAGTTTCTGGCCTGTTTTTTTTCCCCACACTTACATTGTCTGCTGTCTTACCACATAAGAACATATGAAAATCAGTCTCTGCGGAGAATTAAAAAAAAACATTCTTAACCTTTAATTTAGATTTATGTAACAAAATGTTATTTCATGTCTTTTGGGCCAAATATCAATAAAAGCCAGCATTTTCTAATGGTGTAAAAAGTGCCAAGATATGGCAAAAACATGCTAGTTTATTGAGAATATCCTTGTATGTTGTGTGTCTTATGATTTTATGGGGAAAGAGTTACAAATAGAGTTTTACACTCAAGTTTCTATTAAGCAAATTAATTTCTGTAGTGAATATAGTAAAATGACTCCATGAGACTTAATTCACAGAAGCAAACGCTCTTTTTTCCTTTCTGAGCAAAGGTATGGTCATTGACAGCTCTGCATAGATAATTAAATCTGGTCTTAAAATATAGATGTGCAGATGGGGCATACAGTAAAAATGCAAATCCGTCACCTTTAACCAGTGTTGGTTTGACAGTGATGCGAGATCCTGCTCTGTTAGGCCCGATGGTGGGTTGAGCTCCGTCAGGTGAGGGGCTGACGGGGCCGTATGGTGGAGCTCCTGCATGTGACAGGTTGTCATTGGGAGATGTCTGCCATGTGGCTGTCTCTCAGCCTGTCTTTGGGTTGAAGGATGACCCCTCCTGCTCACTGGGGCTTCACCAGGCCCGCCATCACTCGTCTCTCAGCTCTTGCCTTGACAGCAGACATGACGCCCAAGACACATCAGCCTCGTCTACAGGTAGGTCTGCCCTGTGCTTAGTGATGGCTCATGGCAAGGATAGGAAAGGAGGGAAAGCAAGTGTATGTGCATGTGTGTGCGACTATGTCCCTTTTCCCCTAAAGGTGCGTTAGTGTATAAGGAAGATGGAAGATTTTGTTTTGAAAGGTCTTTTGATATGATGTGACATGCACATTCAAAACCATAATCTAAAACTTCAGCTTCCCTTTGGTTCATTGTGTGTCTTCAGTGTTAAGACTCTGTGGCAGGGTTCAAGGTGCAAGGTTATGTGTTTGTTTTTGTAAAAGTTGCATGCAATGAAATTTGGTGGCTATTTTCGCAGCTCATCCATCATCTATGACATAAATGCATTTCTGCAATTAACCGTCCTTCCTGATGGGGTAATTTAGTTTGATTTGTGGCTGTTTTGGAGGGCAAAATATCTATCAATTTCCCCCCAGCAAACATACAGTGGATATCACTAACAATTTTTCCCAACACATAATTTTGAAAAACAATGAAAGTAAGAGGGCGCAAGGACAGATGAGATATGAGGATGTCACTTATTTCCCCGTTCTGCCCACAAACTAAGAGTGGTGATTGATCTTCAGTAGCACTAACTGTAATAGAAATTTGGTGAGCAGATATGACCGTGCTCTGCATGCAAATTCTGCAGATTAAAAGATCACCACACTTCACCCAAAATCGCTAATGAACAAAGGCTAGCATGGGCCAGTTAGCATTATTCAAATGAGATCATGCTTACAAGTCCCTCAAACATTTTTCATTGTAAGTTATGCTGCTGGAAATTGGAAATTGCCTCTGCAAAGATGGTAATTTGAAATAATCCAATATGATCCAAGAGGCAGTTTTAAATATGACAAAACATGACAAAAAGTTTTCACTGGAGCAATGTAACAATCCTGCTTTTGGTTCCCTAATGAACCAAACAGTGGAAGGTTCTTTAAAGGACCGTTTGTGTACATCAGACATATGAAAGAAAAAAATGTTTAGAAAGTTTCAATGTCAAACATTCTTAATAATGTACATTATGTAATGCCTCTTTCCAACTAGTGCATGATGAAATGATCAAAAAGTAAAAACTGTTTTAATTCTGAGTTACACGACTGGGGCAGCTGGTGGCCTTGTGGTTAGGGTTGTGAACAGAAGATCATGGGTTTGAAACCCAAGACTGCTCATGGCACCGCTGAGGTACCTCTGAACAAGGTACCACCCCCTAACGCTGTTCCACAGGGGCTGCGATCCAGGCAGTCTGCTGCTTCACTTGGTGAATGGTTTAAATGCAGAGAAACATTTTGTGCCGTTCACACTGTGTGCTGTGGTGTTTTAACATATAACAATGGTCACTTCAACTGTCCACTGACGAAGCATTAGCAGCAGTTAATAGCAAATAAACGATGGTTGGATTCCTGCGACCCTTCCAGCCCTGGTACTGAATGCTAGCAGGTGGATTTGAATGTAACGAAATTGGGGTGGAAACTGGTAGGAAAAGGTAAAATATCACAAGTTCAAAATATCACGATGTTTAATAGGTGGGCAAAAGTCATGACATTTTTGTGGAATCATGGAATTTCATGGAAAATAAGAATTTTGTCCATTTGTGATGAATCATTCATCTTATGGCTAAGCACAGGTTGGTGTGATTTAAGTATTTGAAATGAGTTCTGAAATCACATATTGCCTGGTACATTCATGAAAGTTCGAAATAGGAACAGAAGGTTACAGTCACTTTGTTAGAAGCTCCCGACAATAAAGCTGAAGACTAGAGAAAAAGTGAGAAATTCTGTAACATATGACAGCATGTTAATGAAGTGAAGAACAGGCTTGTTGATTAAAACTGCACAGATTACAAATGCACTTATTACTTATTACTAATTGGCATCATTTTAGGCACACGCCAAAGCATAAGATTTTTTATTAAACTTTCTTGATTACATTTTTTTCTGGATCACCAGTTTTCTCTTCAGATAGACAAGACTCACTCTTACCCAATCCAGCATCTCGCTATTTACATGTCAACACATTCTCTTCTGATGCCAATGACTGCATCTTACCTTTGACTGAAACATTAACATTTGTTCAGTAATTCCTGTATGTTTAAAGCACATTTACTTTTGCTATTTACTTTTCTGTATTTATATTAAAGGTATTGGTTTACCTGAGTACACAGTCCAGCTTACCCAGATACACACTGCCCTTAAACATTTTGAGGATACACTCCCAAAGGACATTTAGAATGAACTTTAGAATGAGGCAGCATAGTGCACAACTGAGTGATTGCTATGTGCTTACTAACCTTATTCAGCTCTTCAGGTAGCTGTCAGCTTTATAAGGTACACATTATGGTCAAAAGTTTTGGGACACACCTGTTTTTTCAGGGTTTGACCAAGGCCCCTTACTTCCAGTGAGGGGTGATCTTAATGCTTCAGAATACCAAGACATTTTGGACAATGCCATGCTTCCAACTTTGTGGGCACAGTTTATAGAAGAACCTTTTCTATTCTAGCATGACTCAAAGTTATGTCCATAAAGACATGGCTGGATGATTTCAGTGTGGAAGAACTTGACTGGCCCACACAGAGCCCTGACCTCAACCCCATCCAACACATTTGGGATGAACTGGAATTGAATCAGGCCTTCTAATCCAACATGACCTTATAAAGGCTCTACAGAATGAATGGGCACAAATTCTCACAGAAATACTCCAACGTCTTGTGGAAAGAAGAGTGGAAGTTGTTATGGTTGCAAAAGGGGGACCAACACCATAATTAAGTCTATGTATTTGAATGCAGTGTAATTAAAGTCTCTGCTGGTGTAGTGGTCAAGCATCCCAATACTTTTGTTCATATAGTGTATGTTAGAGCAAGGACATGACCAAACCATGTAGCGGTTTGGTCTTCCAGGACCAGGTCTAGGCCTGTACTTGATCACAAACAAATTCTAATAGCTAATCTGTATTGTAGAGTCGACATCTGTGTTTGTCGCTACACATTTAAATTAATAATGGAAAAAAACACTCATGAATAAACAGCAAATAACAGTATAAAAATAGAGCGGTGGTAATCTACGGTCCATTATTAAACATTATGTACTGGTAATGAAAACAGAGTGAAGCGGTGCGAGATGTTTTCTGATGTGAACGCATCTTCTCTCCCAGCTGCGCTATCACACTGTCACACTGTGGCCAGACATATTTGCATGCTCAGCGCTGTTTGTCTGCAGTAATTCATCACCGCTCTCTGAAGTATTGAAAGCATCAGCATCTGTCAGCAGCCTTCTGTCAATGGCTCTGTTTTTTTTTGTCGTTGTTTTTTTTTATTTAAAGAACACAATAATTATTTCACATGAAAGGCTCACATTACACTTACATCTAACTAAAAATGTGGCAGTTTTGCAGCCTGCCTTGACACAGCCCAACGGTGAAGCAGGTTATTTACGAGAATGGAAAGAACAAAGCTTGTAAACCATTAATGCAAAAGCCGTTGGGCTTTTTGTACCTTTGGGAGTGGGATTTATTACAACAAGCACTTCTGGAATGGTTTCTAACTGCATACTACCAGTCCTTTTGTTTGCACTATTGTAATGTTTACCTAAAGCCTACTACACTGTACCACTGATGTAGTATTTTCACTGCAAATATCAGAGAGCAGTCGTTTTCAGACATTATTATGTTTCACCTCTACATCTCATCATGTTCTTGAGGTTGTCAGATGTTTCAAATATCTCCCTGCTTCAAAAATACCAAGAAATATTCTGGAGTGATGCCACAGAATTGCTAAATGGTTCTTGGCTTGGACTTCTTAGAGGACACACCTAAACAGCAATGGATAGACCTGTTAAAAACTCACCCACTACATACAGGGCTACAATACGAGGGCTTAAACCCCTTATCTCAAACGTATATATTGCTGCATTAAATATTTTCATTATATTATATAACATGTACATGTTACCTCAGCATTATGGCAACATTTGCTCTAAACACCCTATCTGTGTGAACATGACACTTGTGTTTACTCTGTTATATTTATTAAATAACACCACAATCATCAGGTTTTCTGTAAAGAATAGCCAGGTTCCAAGGTTCCATTGGTGTGTGAGCTGGTATTTGGACAAAACTTCACACTTGCAGTTGCATAACTAAGCATATCTAAGCACCAACAACCCTATTAGAAACACAGGTACAGAGGATACAGAAATAATTGGTTAAAACAAAAAGCTGGTTCAATAACCCAGCATACTTGAGCATGTGCAAGTGCCCCCGACACTCAAACTCCTTTTGTGAGCCGACCCGAGAGGGGCAGGCCGGGGCCTTGCAATGGGGGAACAGGTGGGCAATGACAAAGGGCCAGGAGACCAGGAAACCAGCAATGAAGTTCCTGAAGACAAGGATGGTGGTGATGCTGGAATGGGAGACCAGGAGACCAAAGACAGGGGACCAGATGACCATGGAACTGATTATGTGGGACTAGAAGAAGAGGAGGCCGGCAACAAAAGACCACTCACTCTTGTTAGCAGCCTCACTCACAAACCCCGGTATACCCATATCACAGTCCACCAAAGCCCACCCTTACAGGTGTTGTGGGTGATTTAATGATAACATGGAAGATACATAGCTATCTAGAGATTTTTTATAGGGGAGAGAGAAGAGGCTTTTTTATATTATTCAGAGCGGTGTCCCGTTTTTACAGCTGACCTTTGGTAAAGTGAGGTAGTCTCGAAATGTGAATTCATGGCACTTTGGATCTACAATTACATTCCATCCCAAACATATACTGAATTGAAAGAATTGGGATGTTGACACACCAGTGTGTCTTATTCTCGTCAGATGCCTTTTTATAAAACATAAGCTGGTGTATGGGCTTATGTTTGTGGAGGCATTTAAATATATTAAGTTTATCATTTAACTTTTACCCTTTTGCCAGGTGTGCCAGTTTAAACTAACTCACCCTATGAGATAATTATAGAGCTCTTTGAATTTGAAGACATTAATTTGGCCCTTGGAATGGGACTGTAGCCATACTATGAGCCCAAAATCATGATTATGGTGGAGTTCCTCAGGTGGGGTGAACAGAGATCCTTGGTCTCCTGGGAGTGATGGGATTTGGTTTCCTCCTTGGCTCTGACCCCCCGCGCCTGGATCAGAAGGGATGAGTTTATTTTTTCAGCTGCTCTGTCGTGATCTCCATCAGTGGACGGTCATGTCCCGCATTTGCACCGGAGGAGCGCGCGGATGGGCAGACGAGCGCGTGTGTCACTTGAGATGACACGCGTGCCACTTCGCAGCGCGACTGGCGGCGACGGCGCGATGCGCACCCGTGTCACTCCCCCCGCGTGGATGGCCCGCGGCGGCGCGCGCCCTGTCCCCCGGGGGACGGTGACACAATCATGGGAGAAAGCAGGACGCGCGAGACGTGGGAGTGACGAGCGCGCGCGGCTGACTGACGGAGGCCGAGGCTTTTTGTCGCTCCTCATTCTCACGATCTGCAGCTGCCACATCAAACCGCCTCCTCTGCCCGTCTCCCTCTCTCTATCACAGCAGTTGCGTTTAATCGCCCTGATGGGTCAGAATAAACCCACTGCGCTTAGCAGTGGTCAGTGCGCGCGCCCACATATCACTGTACTGTATAGTCACCATATAGCCCTCGCTGTGTGGTTTTACATTTAACCACACTAACCCCAACTTCAGCGTCACAAATAATGAATGCCCTTTACGCTACATGCACAAAAGTACTGGGTCGTCTGACCATTCCATCAACAGGGACTTTAATGACATTGCATTCAGATACATAAACTTCAATATGGAGTTGGTCCCCCTTTGGCAGCTATAACAGCTTCCACTCATCTTGAAAGGCTTTTCTGGGGGAATTTTTATCCATTCATTCTGTAGAGCATTTAGGTCAGGAAGCCCAAACCCTGAAACAGAGGTGGCCCAATACTTTTGTTCATGTAGCGTAGTTGAACGCTCTGTAGTAGCTACACAGGAGCCTAAGGTCACCAAGCCAATATCAGGCATCAGCTAGAGGGTATAAAACCCCCAGTACTGGGCTGTGGAGCAGTGGAAATACTTTCTCTGGAATGATGGAAGTTAAGAGTGGTGTATGTAATTCACAGCTACTCACTTTAGGCCTGTGCCAGAACTCACTAATGCTTCTGCGGCTAGAAGAAATCAAATCCTCACAGCAATGTTCCAGCATCTAACAAACTCCCTATGAACACCCATGATTTTACAAGAAACGCTGAATACGCTGCTGGCTGCAACAGTTTGGATATATATTGTATATGAGTTACGGAACTACTCAGAATTAGAGGGCAACCTGAATGTGAAAGGTAATTTGTCTTCTTTCAATTGTGAGAACCCAATGACTTGATATGAAATAATGGGATAAAGAATTAACATGGGCATTGAGCTTTGATAGTCGTTTACTTGGTTCAGAAGAATATGAGTGCCTCTGAGAGCACATCAGGAAGTGCAGTTCTGCTGTAAAAATCCCTCAATAGAACTAAAAATACACAAAAGGTAATGGCAGGATCTTAAGCATCTCCCAAAAAATCTACATCAGGCACATCAGAAATGACTTCAATGGACAATTGACCCATTATCTATGAATACGTATACTTTCCCCCCGACCCTGAATGCAGGAATAAGGGGTAGATAATGGTTGGATGGATGGACGTATACATTCATTCCCTCACATACAGCACCCTCTGCTGGCCAACTTCTGTACCTGGCCTAACCTGAAGCACAAAATGGGTATGGATGGATGCATCACAGCTGGTAGCCTAGTGGTTAGACCAGAAAGTCCGGGTTCGATTCCCAAGACGGCTAGGCACCTCTGAGGTACTGTCCCCGCGCACTGCTCCCCGGGCGCTGTGTTCGTAGCTGCCCCCTGCTTCACTTGGTGAATGGGTTAAATGCAGATGTTGAATTTCGTGCTGTTCACACTGTGTGCGGTGGTGTGTTCACGTATGACAAATGGTCACTTTCACTTCACATCTGGATTCAGTTAGGGTCTCTTTGCTGAGGAAGTCCTTCTCAGAGTGATTTAATATCGGCTCCTCTTGCTGACTGGTAATACACCGTAACACTATTCTGCCGGCTGTGAAATTGCCTGGGGGCCTCTTTTTCCACCAAACTGTCTGAGACAAAGTTTCTCTAATTTTACACAGACATATATGACTTAATTTGTGAAATCATAAAGTAAACTTGAGGGAATAAAAATGTCCTTCAATACGTTCTGTAGAGTCTACCCAAGGATGTCTCTTAATTATTAAATCTTTTACTACAATGCTTGGATTGCCCCCGTATGTGTTGTTTTCACCTATTGCTAATATGGCACTCTGGCATGTATTTATCTCACTTATTGATACTGGTTGTAAGTGTAAGGCTGTTTCTTCTCTTAAACAAGTTCATTCTATACTTGAACCAATGCTCATGTGCGTTGGTCCTTCCAGGCCTCTTGTTTGTTGATCCCTCGGTTGGACAGCTTAGGCCCCCAGGGGCTGCTTGATAGCAGTTTTACTCCTGGTTTCTCAAGTCTTCTTCCTCTGGCTGGCTGGGTGACTCTGGAACTTTCCTACAATGGCTGGACTGGATCCAAGTGGCCCTTCCGTTGGTTTTCACTGTGGTATTGGTGGTGAGGAGTACTTGAAATGGTCCTGTCCACCAAGGTCTGTTCCACCTGGTCCTCCTTTAGTCCTTAACCACTACCCAGTCCTTGGGGCAGAGATTATGGAGTGGACCTTCAGATCAAATGGTTTGTCAGGTGTCGGATGTGCTGCTTGTTATCTCTGTATACCTCTTCCTGCGTTGTGTTGTGCGCATACAAGGCATTGTTTGCCAAAATATTGAGCATAGTTAGAGAAGCCCTTTTGTTTACTTCTGCAATCAACGTTTGTTTACTTCTTCAATCATTCCCCCTTTCAATGCATGCGTTTTACAGTCCATCAACCTTGCGTAGAATGAAAACATGTATTTGGGCAGACACGGTCACCCCTTTGGGCATGTCTGTATTTCCTGCTGGACTGAACAGCCTGCTTTTCGCCAGAGAGCCTTTTCTTCTGGAGTGGCATCTTGCTGTAATTCAGAAACCTGTAAAATAGGGGTGTTTTTTTTGGTAGAGATCTGTACACAATGAAGTTCTGCTGGACTTTCTTTCCTTTCCTTGGCAGCAGCATTTCCTAGAAAAAACAGTATCGGATTTGTTAGTGTGTGCTTGGCATTTACGGACTGCAATTTCTTTTGGGAGCTGCATAGCATCCAGAAGTTCGGATACAAGTTGGTGGTGTGCAATACAAGTCCCTGAACTAGGTAAGAAATTTCTGTGTTTCCAAATAGCCCCAAAGTCATGGACATCTGCTGTCAGTGGAAATGGTAGCAGATTTACCCTCAGATAGTTTACATGCACAAATTAAAGAATGTAATTCAGCTGCTTGTGCTGACTGGTGTGGTGGCAGGCTTTCTGCACACAATGTGTCATGGTCTGACACTACTGTAAACCCTACTCTGTTTTTTCTGTGTTTGGTTCTCTGGCTGCTGAGCCATCCACATAAAATACTAGGCCTGGATTCTGGAAGGGCTCATCCTTCAGGTCGATCCTGGGGGAACACAATTCACTACAGCAATACAGTCACGTGGTTCACCATCATCTTCAATGGGAAGCAGTGCTGCTGGGTTTAACCATTTGATGATAATGTTAGGCATGTCAAGAAGGATTGTGTTGTATTTCAGCCAAAACTGGGTGGATAAGTGTGAAGTCTTTTGTTCCAACAAAATCAGGAAGACAGCATGTGGGACCAAAAGTGTAAGATCAGAGTACCCTACTATGTCTCTGGGGGCCATTACTGCCTTTTCTTCAAGTGCTACAGCTCTCAAACAGAGAGGAAGGCCAGCTGCCACTGGATCCAATTTTGCTGAGAAATAGGCCACTGGTCTCAGCTTGTCTCCGTGTTTCTTTAAAAGACCAGATGTCATACAACCTTTCTTTTCATCCTCAAATGGTTTCATAGGATCTAGTAATCCTAAAGTGAGTGTGCTTTGTAATGTTTACTTTAGTTGTGAAAAAGCATCTCCTGCTTCAGATGTCCATTGCACGTGCGAGGAGGATGTGAGACCTGACGCATGTGCCTCCATTACTGAATAATTTACTGAATAATTTGGAATAAATAATGTACAGTAACACTTGTTTTTTAGTGATTGATTGGTTTTGGAATCTTTGGATTGCAGAAAATCATCTGCTCTCTGGGGGCACCTGGCCACGAATTGTGTACGGGTTTGGAACGTCAGGTGCGCTCTTACAAGCAGGAAATGCAGTTTTACTGCTGCATTTACTGCTTGTAGATCCTGAACAAATCTCCCTTCATCAGGGTTTTCTAGCTTTTCTAACTGGAAAAATAGGTGTGTGTCAATTGTCTCGGATTTCAAAGGGGGTGATCACCACTGGTTCGGCACCTCAAATCAAACTTACATCATGTTTACCTCAGGTGGATTTCTGTTGCAGAGGGGCCATCACCTTGAGAGAGCCTGCTTCCATTGGGATTTTTAACTCTAGTGAGAATTAGGCTGTGCTGACATTGTCAAGTGTGATTTAAAGACGTCCAACTGAGCATTACAGAAGATGTTTGGGTCCTCTGTGGGTGTCCAGTCTGCCCTTTTTGAGGAGCACCTAGCCATCCACAGTCCAACATCTTTCCAGACTCTGTCCACTGGTTTAGCCAACAAAAATTCTGAAACGTCAAAAAATCTGATTGTTCATTTTGGAATGCCACCTGATATGCACAATAATGTTTTGACCAGTATAGTGTTTTCAGGGTTAAACGCTCTCTTTCAATGTCTTTAAACCATTTTTCTTCAAATTCTTCATCTTGTCCCTCACTGACATGCGCTGTGCAATGTAATCTGTCCTTAGGCATGAAGCTGGTGTCAGCAGAGCCAGTTTTTTGTTCTTGTGCTAGTGTTGTCAAGTGCTCTGTGACATTGGTTAGTTGATTAGGACAAAGTCTCCATTCATACACATACAGGGGCAGCTCATTACAGTATTTCACTAATTGTGGTTCGCTCAGAGTCACAGTAATGCCTTTATTTGTTGAAGAGAGGGTCAGATGCAATTTGCACATTAAATCTCTGCCCAAGAGGTCGACAGGGCATGCCTGAGAAATTAAAAACCGGTGTGTAACTTGCAAACCATTTTCAGTGACACAGATGAGTGGTTCTGAAAATCTTTTTATTGTTTCATGGCCGGAAGCAATCATTGTACTCAATGTTTGGGAAGTTAATTTTGGAGCATTTTTCAACACCCCTCGCTGTATTACAGAATGGGACGTGCCCGAATCCACAAAAAAATCCACCCTTTCTCCATTAATAAACGGTGGAATTATTGGAAGGTGCTGGTAGGGTGTCTGAGAATATTTAAGAAATGAATTTTCTTCCTGTGATTGTGTTTCTATTTTTTCTTCAGCCCTACTTACTTTAGTTGGCCTGTTCTGTGTTGTTGTGCTCATTTTTTTGGATGTTCATGTTCCTTTCTAATGTGAGCTTTCTCATCAGTGGGTGTGTGGGATGTGTTACCTCCTTCTGTTTCTGTTGCACTTTCAGCTTCGTTGGCCATATTGAGGAAGGATCACACAGTTTTCACTCATTACACAGCATTTATTGCTTTCTTCATAGCACTGGGAAACACTTCAGTTGCATGACAAACGCAGCGACATGCTCTCTCTTCTCACAGGCACACAAACGTTTTTTTTTTCCAGCCTAGCATCCCCTGCTGCAATGTATATATAAAAAACGTGTCAACACCGAACATGGGGTGCAGCATTTAAATCATTCAGAAAACATACAATGTCTGTCTCACAAGGAAAAGTTCTAACAACTATCTATACAGTTATTTCACAATGAAAGCAAATATCTTTATAATGCTTGTGTATGCACCATTTTACAGAGTACATAGTTTACAAACATTATTTATGTGAACATACAAAAAAACTCTATACAATACATGTTTGATGAGAGCACATAACTTAAGTTTCCTTTGAAGGTCCATCCCCTCCTTCCACCCATCAGTTCGTCTTTTGCTGTGTCTTTTCATCCTCACTCTCATCCCTCTAATTGGGACAATCTTTGACAAAGTGTTCCTCACTTCCGCAGTTGTAGCAGGTGTTGTCAGGACCAGGGGCTTCCCAGGTTCCTGGGACTGTATCTCCAGTAGCTAGCCCATCTTCTGGTTTCTCAATGCCGCAATGTCCCTCATGCACCTCCATGAGTCTTGACAGATATGTAGAAACTTTCTCATCTTCTTATTGCGTACGCATGCTGATTCTGTTCATGTCTGTGCTTATTGGGAAAGCTTTGCTTGGTTTCTCATTGAATCTGGTGATGACAGCCACATAACATGCATTATCTTCATGGTCCCAGTCCATGTTTTTTCAGGCAGTGTTCTGGTTATAGCCACCTCAGTGATGCCTTTGCCCAATCGCTACCTAGCTTTACAAGGAGGAAACGTCGAAACTCATGTGTGGTGGGCCTGAACTCTCTGCAGAAATGTAGGAGCTCTTCTCCTAACTTCTTATCACCCACCTCATGTAGATTGGGCAGGTGTACCATGCTTTCTTTGATTTCTTGGAAAGTCCAGGGTCTATGCACGAATATGGGTCCATCTGCGCCAGCAACTTCGACCACTGGTGCTTGGAATGTGTACTTCTCTTCTTCTGCGACCCTTTCTTCCTCTTCCTCCTCCGAGTGATCAGAGCTGGAGGCCACTTTGTCATCAGTTTGGTATGTAGTGCCATTCCTTGTCTTGGATGGTGAGTGGTGAGAGGAGGGAGTCGATTTATGGCCGCGCCTGCTGAAGGAGGGGCCCGATGATGAGTGATGGGAGAAAGGAGCTGGTTTGGTGGTGTCACTGCTGGACGAGTGCTCCTCTTTAGCTGGAGGTTTGCCATCGGGAGGGTCTGCTGTGGTGGCGGGGGTCCCTCTGTCTGCTCCAAGTGCGTTGTTAGTCGGCAGAGTGAGATAGAGTCTCGGTGGGGCGGAATTCAGGTCTGGATCCTTCTGCAACTTAGAACAGTAGGAAACAAGTGAGGTTCGCCCTGCCTGACATTTCTCTCTGTGATAAGCCTCACACTGCCAGTCCCCAAAGGCCCTCCAGCTTGCAGTAAACCTCACATTCAGTTCTTTCCTTCTTTATCAACTGATTCTTAAGTTGTTATAACTGCCTGGTGCTAAAACTGCCGTTTTCTGGAAAGCCACAAACTTCCATGCAGGTATTAAACTGTGGTACACTACATTCATCATGAACATAATATTAGAACCTACATAACTACAGCTCAATGCAGTTACTTCTTTTCCTGTTTCTGTTGTCACTTCTGGGGTCACACCTTGAGCTGAATTTTTTTATCTTAAATTTAAGGCAGTTTTTCGAGCCAAGTTGCCCACATCTTCATTGAGCCCATTGAGCCTCAAACTCAACCTCATTAGTTTCAGGGGCACTATCCTCCGGTTGAATATTTATATTAGGTGGAGTCTCCTCAAGTACATTATGTGACACATATTGAATAGATATTACTCTGAAAGTTACAGCCTTGATATGGACAAGAAACCTTTTGCTTCAGCTTCAAATGTGTTCGTAAATGGGTAGAAAAAAAAATAGCTTCAGTGCCAGGCTCCACAAAGTCACACAGCTGACAATGGAAAGCAGTTTCACCCACATTTCCTAGGTCCTTTTGAGTGTGCCATGTTGATAAGTGAACATTGAGTGCATTGAAAGATTTAAATGTGCACAGACACTTCTTATGAAGGCGCGGTAGTGGTGATTTTTGAGTGTAGCACCGATGTTTGTGCGGTAATACTTAATTAAGAAGTCCCTCTTTTCAGCACTGCATAGGAAGTTTGTCTTCCCGAAAAATCTGAAAAGAAAGAAAAGATCATTTTAGCACCAAGCCCAGCAAAATAGAAAGGAAAAAACAAAACACTAACATGCAGTAACAGACTTAAAATGCCAGAGCTATATCAAGCTTTTAATCATTGAACTTCTTTAAGACAAGAACTGCTGCGTGAACACAACAGTATAAAAGGTAAATGACTCACTTATGACTACTTATACCTATCTAATCAAGGGAATTAGTCCTGGGTATGATGTATGAAAAGTCCAACCCACATTCCAGAAATGCTAATTACGTACATCAAATATTTGAAATTCAAAATATGCACAAAACATTCTGTATGATGAAATATACTGTAATGATGAATTAATTGTAACATGAGATAGATTTTTTATTTTGATTTTCTCAAATTAATTTGCTTTTGTTCTAATCCAATTGCTCTGATGTAAGCATAACTTCTAGTCCTCGTTCACACTGACGTGTGAACCAGGTGTTTTTCTGGCTTTCATGGCGCCAGGTGAGTACCGACTGTTTTCTGCTAATTGGTGCAAATCAAAGCGTCCAAACGTATGTTTGATCATGTGTAAACACTCGGGACAGAGTAATTATTGCCCCCACAGGGAAATACAGTAATCCCCCAGTTTTACGCGGATCAGGACTAGCGGATCCAGTCACGCGCGTTTTTTTTTTTGGAGAACGAAACTGATCGTTTTATGTGGAAATCTTCAAAACGCGGAAGCTGCAAATCTTCTCCGCTTTTTTTTTTTTGCTTTATTCATGGCTCTTTTTTTTCCCTACTCATTTGAGTTCTTCTGGCTCGCCATGTGTGTGGCCTCTCTCTCTCTCGCTCCATCTTACTCTCTCTCTCTCACTCTCTCTCTCTCTCACTCTCTGTGTCTCTCTCTCTCTCATTCGTGACTTTTCCGTTTTTAACCCTTTTGCGCAGATAGGAAATCTAGCTTCATTTGGAACGATTTGTACTTGCATCAGTTAAGATTGATTATCTACTGTTGTACATGCAGCACATTGGTCATTGAGGGCTTTAATTGAAGAAGACAAATGGGCCAAGACATCCATTCACCTCCAGCCCTTTATTTCCTCTATTATATCTACATTTCAGAACATCATATACAGAGAAAAATGTCAGAAAACTAAAACTTAGTTTTCAGTGAGTCCATGTATGGTGTGTTACATTGCAGGTCATACACTACATTTCCTGATTCTCCATGTTCTTGGGAATCAAAATCCAAAATTTGA
>JBBPDC010000019.1:12254592-12265332 GCA_037974485.1 Hemigrammopetersius urotaenia
ACCTAAAACAAAACTTTTAGAAAATGTGTATGGATCAGGTGATGGTCGTTAGGTAGATCTTCTACCACCATTGTTTTTACTTTTGTGAAATGCTTTGTCATCATCCAAGTCACATCCTTGGTATTTATTATGTACTGAAACTGTTCTTGTTTCATGGCTGATGATGCTTCTCAAGTCCATGAAAACGCAAAGAACACACATTGCGAAATGCTCTTTGCACTTAAACTCCATTGTGCTGCATTATTTCTCCTGCACTCACCACAACCGGCTGCAGAAAGCTGATGAAGGTGCAGTAGCGGCCCCTCTCTTCGAGGAGGGCTCGGCGCACTGCCTGCTTCTCCGTCTCCTCCATCAGCAGGTACATGTCGCTCACATCCTGCATAGCACTGTCCAGCTGAGGCTGCAGCCCTCCTCGACCTGAGAGAGAAGAAGAAACAGGGAGAGAAGGAGAGTGTGGGAGATTAGAAGTAAAATAGGAAGTAAATCGTAATCAGTGCATTATGGAGCACTAATTCAGTCATCACACACAGACAGATGCCACAAAACTGCAACATGAGCTGGCCAATCAGGCTGTAACTGCGACAGATGAGAACACAGGAGATGTTTGAAGAGGATGTCAGCGCAGATGTTCCACATGAGGTCATTACAGCGATGAAAACAGATTACCGAGCAGAATGTCAACACAGCAACAGAACATTGGTGGCCTCCACACAGGAAACACATTCACTAATACATGATGGCACACGTGAATCGGGACAGTTGCACAGACAATGAGCTGCAAACTGCAGGACCCATACAAAAATGATGTTTAGAATTTCCTATTGTGGGATATTGTCATGAAATGAAAGCGTGTTGTGTCTTAGATGGAGAATAGTAATGTGTCCAAACTGGAGACATGCCCTACAAGTGATCTAAGAGACGGCCGACAAAAAAATCCGGCCTTAGGGGAGAGGTAAAATCACTTGAGTCAAATGAAATGGAGTCTAGTCTATGGGTTTAGATGAATGTGGTAAGGTAAGAAGCTACTGTTTAAATACATACCTGGGAGCTCTAAAGTTTATAGGGTACACAGGTCAAGCAAGCAAGAGCACAAAAGAGAAAGACACAGAGAAGAGGAGGGTCAGAGAGAAAGGTCTGCAACAATGAGGCAGGATGCAAGCAAATGCATTTACAAGCAAGTCATTTAAGCACAGATACAAGTTCACAGCAAAGAAAGAATATGTATTAGTTCATTGGGAAAACTGATGAAAAAAAATACTTTTTATGGGAAAATATATAAGCTCATTTTACTGCTAAAACAAACTAGTTAGATTCTTGAATTTAGGTATTTGAATATATATACATAAAAACAAAACAAAACTACATAAATAATTATTAATACCTCTAAAAGATCATTTTGCTCTCATCATTCTGCCAGAGTGTCCAGGGCAACTGGTGTTGTTAAAATATGTACAGTGGCTTTATACATGAATAATTACAATCTATATTTATAGTCTGACCATTGTTCTGATTACTCAATCAATTGTCAAAATAATCCATATATGACATGATCACTGAAATGATGAATAGTGAGCTTCAGTTAACCGGATTATAAATTCATTGTATCTCCACCAGATGGTGCTGATGTGTACAACGATCACATTCTTGTTTTCCGTTCGGTTGCAGCCCTCTGACCTTCATCTGTAACCCTTAATCTGACTCTAACCTGATTCATCCAACCAGCATAAAGAGTCTGAGCCCTCCGCTCTGACTCATACTGCACTCTAATGCTCCGTGTAGTGACTACACCAGTCCTCACAGAACAAAAACCGCAGGGATTGTGACTGCAGTGTAGATTGCAGAGAAGGAAGCAGCAGTTGTGTAGGGACTGGAGAATCGAACCAGACCTTTTCTGGCCTTCTTCTGTAGCTTCAGAGTGTCGGAGGACTTCTTCTTGATCTCCTGCCGAGATCGCTTATACTCTGTAGACGGAAGCGATTATTGTTCAGTATAATCAAAAAAAGGCATATTGTTGCATTAATATCAAATTTGACTGGTTAATTGACCAATAGAACATGTAATAAAATGGTCAAAAGATAATATCTTTGGAATAATTATTGTTATATTCATTTGCATTGATAAAGATTTTATGTCTGTGCTGTACAGTTACCTGAAAGTACAACATTTTATATTATAACTGATATTCTAAAGACTACATTTAGACATCAGTCAGACCTTTGGCATGGTCTTTATCTAGAAGGGCAGCAGTCTTCTTCCACTCCTCTATCTTGTCCTGGAGTGGTATGAGGAGTCTCTCCATAAGAGCGCTGAGTGTGGTTGAATGAGAAAGACATAATAGCATCAGCAGATCAAGGCATAAGAAACATGAATAATAACAAAACAGCACCTGCAGTAAACAATGCACAAGAGATGTGAATCGGAAAACACAGTCAACCCTCGCTCAGTAATCTGACTATAAATTCACTGCAAAAATAAACCATCAAAGCCTTAAAGCAGTGGACGGGTCGATGGAAGTGTAAGGTCATCCGGACAGTGGAAAATCAATGTCTGGCATAGCCAGTGACTTTTCTCTCACCCTTAATTGGAGGGGAGGCTGGGATAGATGTGCTAAGACCATGTCTGCATGGAACACTCACTTGGTGAAGTGTCGCAGTTTGGCCTCAATGCTGCGATGCCGCATGCACATTCGTGTCAGAGCGGAGCCAATGTCCCTAGTAGCACCTGGAACAAGAGACACAATTAAACATTAGAAAAAACAAGCTGTGAGCAAGCAGTCATGATCACACTGATTAAAAAAAATCTATATGCAAGGCATATATAAAGAGGCAATGCAGAAGCCAAAAAATAATAGCCTATAATACGTAGTCTCTTAACTACATCCATTATCGGACACTGATAACAGATATAGTAAGATATGGTTCAGTAAAGTTCCAGAATAATTCTGTAAAGAAAGATTTCCTGTACATCCTGTACTAAAGATTCTGACTCTGACCCTAACTGCACCCTGATTCTGTCCTCTATACTACACAACAAGGACAGGCTATATGATGATAGCCTGTAGAGAGTTGCTTCCTGATGCTTTGCATTTTAAATGATTTTTGGATAAATGTTTTAATACATACATCCAATACATGTTATTTAATACAATACATTTTATTTAATGGACAATTAATAGTATATTGGAATGCAAAAAAAACCAAAACATTTTGCTAAACATCATTCGCAGAGTATGAAAAACACTTTTGATTTTGATCTCTGAGTCCTCAGAGTGAAAGAGAACATTTTAAAAACAGGATGTAACATGATTCCGTGAAAAAACAACATTGCTTGTAAAAGTGAAAAGAAAAACAAGTCAATGCTTGGGTATCTAATGGTTAAATAAAGACCCTCCTGGCTCCAGCCAACCCACTTCCTCCCTTCTGTGGCTTTGATGCATCAAGAAACAATCATGATTCCGGTGACCCTGGAAATAATGACTTGGTAGCATTACTTTCCTCTCCAGCCAAGAGTAATTAAAATGGGGTCTTAAGATGCAAAGATCGGTCTGGGACCTCATGCAGTAAGGCTCAGCCAAGATTTCCCCATCTGATAAGGCCTACAGTAGCACTGTACTTAACCAGACCACTAGGCCACACCAGCTTTAAGGGCCTGGCTGTGATGCTGGACCACATGCCAGCATAAACAGCTTTAAGAGTAAATCCAGGCAGAGTGTTCTTTAAAGATTTTATCTGTGTGAACTATGCAGTCTATATGTTAATTAAAAAAGGTCCCTTACAATTTCAAACAAAGTGATGCAATTAAAGTCACCAGTCTGTTAAAATCCAATTAACGTCCTTGGTCTGTTTCCATGAATGGAGGAACACGGGTGACCTTGGCTACATGGTGCTTGCCATGCTTGTGGATTCCTGCATATATTGCCACTGTCAGGTAAAGAGCTAACACTATTAATTAAAAAGCAAAAGCTGATGTTTTGTAAGGTTACCATTTTGAAGATATGAGGATTTGCTCCAGTACTGGCAATATACATGTACCAGTGATACGCTTCATGGACAAATATAGTTTTTCAGGGTTTGGGCAAGGCACCTCTCTTCCACTGAAGGGTAATCATAATGCTTCCACATACCAATACATTTTGGACAGTGCCGTGCTACTAACTTTGTGGACCCAGTTTGGGGAAGAACCTTTTCTATTCCAGCATGACTGTACCCCAGTGCACAAAGCAAGCTCCATAAAGACATGACTGAATGAGTTCGTTGTGAAAGAACTTGACTGGCCTGCACAGAGCCCTGACCTCAACCCCATCCAACACCTCTGTGATGAACTGGAACGGAGATTGTGAGCCGGACCTTCTCATCCTACATCAGTGTCTGACCTCATAAATGCTCTACAGAGTGAATGGGCACAAATTCCTACAGATACACACCTACAGAAATCTTGTGGAAAGCCTTCCAAGAAGAGTGGATGTTGTTATAACAGCAAAGGGGGACCAGCTCCATATTAAAGTCTATGTATTTGAATGCAAAGTCATTAAAGGCCTTGTTGGGGTAGAGGTCACCTGTCCCAATACTTTTGTCCATGTATGTTGGTGTGTGTCTAAGTTTCAGTTTAAAAAGTATACCATGTCATGTGTGACATTTTCACATGATATGTGCTATAGTTTCAGAAAGTGTGAACATGTGTGTGTGCCTGTGAGTGAAAGGAGAAAGGTTCAGCCTACCCCTCCCTTTCACCCTTTCCCCCTTGTTCCAGCTGGTCCAAAGGGAAAAGGAGGGAGTGCAGTGAAGGGATATCCCTCTATTCTTCCTCACTGTGTCTGCCTTTCCTGTCCATTTGGTTTCCTAAACACCATTATTGCAGGAGAGAATGGGAGAGGCCTGTGCTAACCTGGTCTGCTGCTGCAGCACACACTACAAAACACACCCAGCTAAAGACACGCTCACTATGCTGCATGTACCTGGAGTAAGACTCTCTAGGCTGTGCACTGCTGATACTGCTCATGGGACACTTTCTAAACACAAAGCACACAAATCTATAACAATTGCTAAAAACGTTTGTACACTGAAGGAAAAAAAAGAAAAATGAAATATAATAAACCTCGAATTACTGTAGACAAAGTAACAGGCTACTTCAGCTAAAAACGTTTCTTTAACAAATCATTTTACAATTCTTTGTTAATTAACAAGCATCTCTTCATTATCCATTAATCATTATTTAAAAAAATATTATCAGTCAAAACTTTTATCAGTATATTTTGAAATATTCATATAAGCTAACAAACCATTTCTGGCAGAATGTACCACTATGGAAGTGACATGATGATGTGTTTGTCTTTGCTAGACCAGCTAATATCAAATAGAGACAACAGCCTTAACACAGTATTGAAAATGTTTCTGAAAAAAACCCCACCAAGAATAAAACAAAACATGAGCATTAAATGTATATTATGCCTGATTTATAATTCCTGTCAACTGTGACTAACTCTGCTTCTTCATTTTCTACAGGCTGAGCACAGGTAGATAACACTCAAGGCCAGCTCTGAGCAAAACAAGGTGGAAACAAGGTACTTATCAGACATTCAAGGCACTGCCTACTTTGTAATGTAAAAATACTCAACACCTTTATCATCAGATAAAACTATAATGAAACAATTTACTGTTACAGATTAGGAAACCGTAGATAAACAACTCGTTTCTCTTTATCTTTGTTCTGGTACACTCTGTAAACCCATTCTGTCGTTTACTCATGGGGTGTACTGTGCTGCAGCCAAGATGTACTGGGATATGTTAGAATACACTGGGATGTACACTGCCGTTTAGGTGACCGTGATAGAATGAAATGTGTATGGTAAGCCAGCCGAAAGGGGGCTGGAAAACAACGTAAAAAAACACCTTCCTGACAAGCACAGAGATATCAGCACTTTTACTCCCAATATGCAGGTAACATACAGATATACACAGATGTAGCCACTTTTGCACACATATAGTATCTTCATGTCTTGAAACAGCTCACATTTAATTAGGTTCACCTCATTGCCTACAACAGACCAGGTGCTGAGATGTTCTGCTCTTTTATTCTCTCTTCTCTTCGGTGCCTTTCTGAAGTTCACAGCTGCAGTTCAGCTCAAAGAAGAACAACGGGCCAGTGAGAGGGGGAGGGGCAGTCATTTATCTCAAAAACAGACCATCCCAATGTCACTGTTAACTTTATGCTGATACCCTCCACCCACACACACACATACACATACACACACATACACACACACACACATACACACACACACACACACCTGCCAGCTTCCCTTTCCCTTCCCCTCCCATGAGGGATCAGCTGACAGCTCCATCCTGAAAGTGCTCAGAGACTTCCTGAAACCAGGAGTCCCCTGGCCTCCTGCCCTAGCCGGACGTGCGGCTCCCACAGCCTTTCTCAAATCACATGGTCAGGCCTGAGATGGTCCATTCAGCTGCTGCTTCTACATCCAGCACCTGCCCATGCATGGGGAAACCATTTAGTCCAGCTGGAGCAGCAAGGGTAGGGGGCACTCTGGAGAGACTCACATGATAGCTCTCAGTCTGCCACTCAGAGCCCTGGCCATTTACTTCTGTGAACTTCTGACAGCATATGGCAATATGGAAAAGCTATAATAAACATGACTGGAGCTTCATTAACCCCTTATACCCCAAGGACTTGTCAGCAGGTCGTTCAAGACTTCAGTTCTTCACTCTATGACTATTTAACCTATATAGCAGTTTCACAGAGGTTACTGAATAATTTATAATAGGATCAACATAGCCTTAAAAGGCCCAAAGAGTTGAAAATTGCATTAAAAAAATACTATTAACTACCCATGTGGCCCATGAGCTCCAAAAACATCCCATTTTGCATTAATTGTGGTGTCAGAAAATGCACCTGCAGCAGTTTAGCCACTCAAGTAGTCAGGATTGCTTTTTTAATTAAGTGTAAAAGAGAGCAGCTAATAAAAACAGAGGTAATTTACACATACAATCTGTTAAATTCAAGGGAATACAGAGAGGAAATGGTTCTGTAATATCTATTTTGTATTTTGTGTCCATTTAGCATGGTGTTGTACATAAGCATATACAAATGTCAATGGTGGAAAGCAAAATAACTCATTAGGATATGTAGGACTGAAAAATAAGCCGTAGGCATTAAGAGGGTAGCATTATGAAGCTCTTCTATCCATATTTTGGAGAGGACGCTTTGTGACATCTGTTTTATAAGTCTGTCCATAACAGGAGAGCACTGGAGCTCTGATGGTTGAATGGGACGCCTCCCATAACTGACCTGCAAAGAACATTTTCAAATCTGACTCGAACACAAATTTCATTCCATTTATGTAATTGTAAAATGAGTGTGATTTCAGATAAGGAAGGAGAGAGACATGCTCTGTCGACCTGAACATGACCCACTCAAGCCAAGCAGTACAGCAAACTACAGGTCGACAACCTCTGATCAAAAAATAAAAATGACGATAATGACTCTCGGATATTATGTGTGTAGAGCTGGGAGAGTTTGAGATGATGTGATGAGCAAAACACAACACTACTTGCAAAAATGGTCCATAATCAATAATACTGGAAAATATACAACGCACCACAATAGTGCCATATTTTTAAATTCTGGTATAAATCAGAGATGCACACTTATATCTAATATCTTATATCTAAAAAAAAAACAGTTACATCCCGCTATAATGCTAAACTAGGTGGATTTCCACAATGAAGAAAAGTTCTGATGATATTGATGATGCTGTGTTATTCAGCTAAAGCTTAGGACCATATCAGAGTTATTCTCCATCTAGGATGTGTTTCTTGTGCTCTCTTTCTATATGCCCTCATTTGCTGTCTGCTCCCAAGGCTCTTGCTCGCACTCCCGACGTGTGTGTACGTGTGCAGGTGCAGCTGAGGCTGCCAGGCGCATTGGGGCTGTGTGTGTGAGTGTGTAGAGGCCTGCAGTCTCCATGGTTTCTCTCCAGGGTCTGCCGAGGAGCTGCTCAATGCCTGGCACTGCAACAGAGCATCAGTGTGAGCGAGTCAAACAGAATTATTCATGGGCGTCTCGATTCAGTCTGCCTGCAGCTCAGCGTGTCTTTCTTATGTCCTCACACACACAGACACACACACACAAATGAAGTGACTGCAGCATAAAGACCTGATTCTGCCATATCTAACTTTGGTTAACAACGCACTCTTACCTACACCGTGTCTACTGCAGTTTCCCTGACACAAGTGAAGATGAGGTGCGATGGTTACATCTCTGACACCACGAGGCTCAATCAGGGTTTTACAGATAAAATGCATCAGACCTGAACGTTTCAGGTCCATTTCCTTGTTTTGACAGTCTAATCCAGAATGACTTTTATACACACAGAATACACAAATGCAAGAAAACTATCTACAAACTAGAAAAATACAGACAATAGCAGAGTGTTCTGAGTGTATGAATACTACTATAATCTATGAATATGATGATGAATAATACATTGAATATTGTTACATTTTGAACCAATTGTAACATTCATAGATGCACTTCTACACCCCTATAAATTGCATTGTAACATGAGTGTTCCTGACATGGGTTTTCACTGACTGAAGTTTCTTGGAACTTTTTGTTCCCATTCCTCAAAAAGTATGTGCAGCCTGCCACAACACTTAATCACATACTGGTCGATGAATCACATACACCGGTGGTGGTGAGTCCCTGTCCTGCATATTTTAGTGTTTTCCTATCCTAACATTTCTACTCAGTTCAGTAAAAAGCCTTTCTTGACTGGTTCTGGGTGTCCTAGAGCAAGACAAACTAATATCTACAGAGCAGGGCAACTCCAGGACGAGGGCTGGGAAAAACTGACATATAAAAATTACATATATAGAGAAAAAATTATGCACTGAATTTACTTGATTGCAGTGTGTAACATTATTATTACATTACATTGAGGTAGTGGTGGCCTAGTGGGTAGGATACTTGCCTCTGAACCAAGAGGTCTTGGGTGGAATCCTACCTTCAGCACCACCACTGGGTCCCTGAGCAAAACTCTTAACCCCAGTTTGCTCTAGGGAGACTGTCCTCGGTAGCTGTACGTAGGGAGTGGAAGTCGCTTTGGATAAAAGTGTCTGCTAAATGCCGTAAATGTAAATAACTATATTATTATTACACATGTGATGTACTTCTTTAATCATTAAATGACAATGCACTAACAATGCAGTAGGTCATTATTATTGTCATTTCAAGCATTTACACTGTGAAGTGAAACAATGTTCCCCAGGGATAATGGAGCAACATTAAACCACATAAGACTACGCAAATTTCAAGTCAATTCAATTCAATTTTATTTATATAGCACTTTTTTCATTAATGTTGTCACAAAGCAGCTTTACAGAATCCAGTTCTGTGAGCAAGTGAAGGGCGACGCCGGTGAGGAAAAACTGCCTAAAGCTGGAGAAGGAACCCTTGGGAGAAACCAAGAGTCAAAAGAGGATCCCTTTTTGGACAGACCAGGAATTACTGCAAAAAGAAAAGTGCACGTATTTAACACCGAAGAATGTCTTCTAGCATAAGATTTATGAGGTCGGGATTAACAACAATAAATATTGTGCAAAGATTGCCACGCAAATAGCAGCAACAAGAATAAAAGGAGAAATGAGCAGTTTAGTTCAGGAGTATGTTTGTGTGTGGGAAGTACAGTTCTGGTTTAGTTCTGATTTAGGAGTCTGATGGCCTGAGGGAAGAAATTGTTTCCATCCTGGCAGTGAGGGCCCGTATTCTACCAAACTTTTTGCCAGACGGCAGGACAGAATACAGAGTGTGGGATGCTTGAGTGGGGTCATGCACAATGCTGGTGGCTTTGCGGCTGCAGTGTGTTGTGTAAATGTCCATGACAGAGGAACGAGAGGCCCTGATGATATTTTCGCCTGTTCTCACTGTACACTGTAGGGTCCTATGGTCTGTGCAAGCAAATTCAATGCATTAATTTTTTCAGTGTGATACACGTCCCACTGAATAAGAGGACTTGTAATAAGAGAATGTGGGACCACAAGGGATTTAAAATAATCTACCAAATGGAGTCCTCATATCAGTAGAAACAGGGTCTCAGCTAGAAGAGGCAATATTAGACATTGGGGGTAGGGCATAGTGTCATATAATTCTACTGTGTTTGGAACCTAAAGTCCCTTTATCTAAAACATATCACTGGTTTTAGCCCTATTTAGCCTTATTTACCTAAATGTTGTCCTACTTAACTAAAGCTCATTACCCTCTGTTTTGTTGAGGTACACACTCCTCCTGGTACAGCTATGATGGCATACAGGTGACCTCATACATTAACACAAACACTCACGGTTTCAAGTGGAATTTATGTGTGGACGGTTTTAAAGGTTACATATATTGTAATAAACAGTGAGACACTCAGACAGAGTTCATATGGAGAGATGAGAGCTGACTGGAATCATATGGGCTGTCTCCAAGCATTTGGAAATTTAAGGTGTGTGTGTGTGTGTGCGTGCGTGCGTGCGTGCGTGTGTGTGTGTGTGCACGAAAAAAGCTGTTTACTCTAAGACTTCCTGCCAAGGGGATCAAGCACTGCTGCTAAGAATACTCCATACTTCTCTTGTCCCTCTCCAGATGTGCTCTGCATTACCTTGCCATTAAAGACACACACACACACACACACACACAAACACACACACACACACACACACACACACACACACACACACACACACA
>JBBPDC010000019.1:12292219-12318906 GCA_037974485.1 Hemigrammopetersius urotaenia
GTATGACTGTGTGGAATGTCTTTGAATTGCCATGAATTTAATTCCACTTCCTGTCATTCCAACTCCAATTCAAATTCCACTTCCTGTGGGGCAGAGTCAATTCAATTTAAATTCCAACTCATGAATTGAATGGCGGCCAATTCTGAATTGTGCACAAGCCTGACTTTAATATGGTAGGGTTTGGAGAGTGGACCTTGCTTAGTGCAGTGGGGCACAGTCATGCTGGAACAGAAAAGGTTCTTCCCTAAAAGGGAAGCATGATTATGTCCAAAATGTCTCAGTATGCTGAGGCATTAAGATTGCCCTTGACTGGAGAGAAGGGGCCTAGCCTAGTGTAGTAAAGAATTTACAAATTGCCACAGGATCCTAAACATTTTTAGACCAAGCCTTTGAGAACAGAAACACTCCAGAATACAGATTTTCCTACATAATATCTTGTGCATCCATGGCATGGTTACTTAAGAGACAATAATAACAATATTCAGTAAAACTAGAAAATCCACTGACTAGGGTATGCTACTGCTCAAACGCTCAGACTCAAAGGGTTTTAATTTCTTTTACTAAGCACAGGAGTATGCCTCAAAATAATTTTTACTGGTAAAAGGACAATATGTTACAGGTAGATTACAGATAGACAAGAGATTAGATTAAAAATGTTGGCGTATTGCTTTAATAATGGAGTGACAAATCAAATGAGTTATAGACAAGAAAACAAAAGGATCTCACTGTGTCTGGAACTAAGAAAGAGTGTCATACAGCCATGTGCATTTAGTGTAGTTGTTCAAGTAAACAATTACATTACACTAATGGACACTTGTGGATAAAATGTTAAGGTACTAAAATGTAGAACGCATCCATAAAATGCTTGGCTAGTACATACATTTTATTCCTGAGCAACATATCTGAGAAAGTGCTGCCCTCTGTTGGCCATCTACAGACATCATTCTAATGTCCCATCACTAAAACAGGACAGCAATCAAAAAGGCATAAAATGAAATGAATTATTAACCCAAACTAATTTTAACTAGTACAAGCAGAAATTTGGCCAAAGAACATAGAAAACATAACATAAAAAAATAATGTTGAAAGAAAATCATTAAAAACATTTGCTTTATCACAGGTACCCATAAAAGGTAAAAACGTACCTGAACTGAGCTTTGGAGTCCCATTAGAACCATCCTCCCATTAAAAGGATGACTATGAAAACATATACACAAACACTTCAAAGAAATCTATGCACTTATGCCGCAGTGTCCCAGTACAATCCAGGATGTGTAAAATTGTTCTAGCTATTCAACAACAGATCAGCAACAACAGTACACAGAGATGCTTTTGCTCTTATTACCTGGGGAATAAAAGCATGTGGATGGTCTTGAGTATGTATGGCTAGTAGTAAATTCTGTCCACCACAAAAGCAAAGAATGCTGAACAAGATATACAAGAAACACAGGACAAATACTGCATTCTTTACGCGTGGACAGGGTGACACACAGGGAACGCTAAGGCACAGATGGTTACAGATGTGGAGGAATTTAAGGAGCGACAGTTCCACTTAAAGTGAGGTCTCCTTTGGTTCTGGTCCCAGGGGTGGAGGCTTGAAAGTAAGAATATCATTGAACGTGCGTCCTAGAAAGAAAGAGAGGGGGAAGGGAGAGAGGGGGGATTACTACGTAATCACTAAGTACATGCTGACTGAGTAACTGCTGCAACAGTATTATTTCTCTCAGCAACAACACAGTTAAAGGTAAGTGAACTGTAACATGCTACATGTACATATTAAAAAATTAAGACCCGATTCCCAAAACAGAATGCAATCACACAAACCCAAACCCATATTTAACTAAAAATTAAACAAACACCAGATGTACATTTTTTTGTTGTATGAAAAATGTATGATTATTTTGAATTTGGAGCCAGCAACACTTTTTTAAAAAGTTGAGTCAACAAAAGAAGAGAAGCTGTGTAATGCTAACGTCAATTAAGTAATTAGCCTTATTGGCAACAAGCCAGTAACCTGACTCTATAAAAAGAGCAGGCCAGCAAGGCAGTCTCTTGGCAGCCCCACTATGTGAAGGCAAATAGAGCAACAATTTAAGAATAAAGTTCATCAACATAAAATGTATCATCTACAGTAGAAAATACTGGTAAAATATTCAGTGGATTCAGAGGAATCTCTGTGTTAAAAACCAATATCGGATGAACTTTGGGCCTTTGGAGAGCACTGCATTAAAAACGGTCCCCGACACTGTAGAGGAAATCTCTACAGAATCCTCTGGACTAAAGAGGACAAAGACCGTCTGACTTGTTTCTAGCACACAGTTCAAAAGACAGCATCCACGATGGTACAATAGTGCATGTGGCCTGGGTTTCTTAGACATCTGGGACGGCGCCATGAAAACTGAACGATATACAGGTTTTGGAGCAACATATGCAGAGATCCAGACATAAACCTTTAGTTAAGGACTAACTTATTTTAGCAAGACAATGCCAAACTGCATTCTGCATGTATTGTAACAACAAAAGAGTCCATATGTTAAAATGACCAGCCTACAGAACAGACCTGTCACCCACTGAAAACATCTGGCATACCTTGAAATGAAAAATATGGCAAAGGAGACCCTGAACTGCTGAGCAGGTGAAATATCAGGCAAAATGGGGTAACACATCACTTTCAACACTACAGAAATTGGTTCTGTCACTTTTCAAATATTTATAGTGCTGTTAAAAAAAAAGATGTGATACAATGAAGTGGTAAACATGCCCAGTCTCAACGTTTTCTGAAACGTCACATTTTTGAGGGCATCAAAATTTGAGGTTAGCAAATATTTCAACAAAATTAAAATCTCTCAGTTGCAACATTTGATAGTCCTTTGATATGTACTTCATTCATTTCGATTCAAGATGGGTGTATATGACATGCAAATCATTGCATTCCGTTTTTATTTACGTTTTATACAGTATTATATTTTTTGGTATTTGGGACAGATAATATTGACAGTTATGTACTTTTAATTGTACGTACAGAAATCTGCTTTACTGCATCATTTGAAAATGGCTGCTGCTGTTTATATTGTGTAAAAATCCAATGATGGACGATCTGATGGAAATGGCTTAGGAATGTTTTTTTCAGTCTCCTCTTTTTTGGAGATTTTCATTGGTGCCTGTGAGTTTCCCCTCACATTGCCACATTAACCTCACGACCCCAAAGATGTGAACTTAAATGACACTAAAAATGTCTTGGCTGATCGTTATTTTAGGGTAGAAGAAAGAAGATGGGTAAATTTTCATGTGATTGTTTTAGACTTAATCTATGTCCACTGCAATGTCTCATACGTTTCCATTGTTCCAGAGTCTGCTCAGCATCATCCAGTGAGTGGTCGTAGGGTGGGGCCTCCGTTTCCTCCTCTGGCTCGCGGAACTCTGCAAAGTAGGGCATGGCCAGGCCCTCACTCGCCGTCACCCGGCTCTCTGGGTCCAGCAGCAGCATGGATTCAAGCACAGCAATGGCTGCAGACAACACAACACACACATTTAACTCTCGCTCACTCCAAACAGCAACAAGGGCTCAAAACACTCCACAACTTTACTTTTGAGACTCATTATGCTTTTTAACCACACAGTGCATTGATCTGTATAGTGTGCTGAACAAGGGTATCTTGTGCTTTTACCTTGAGGATTGGTGTCTGGCATCAAAGCCTGAAGTTCTTTCTTTTTAAGCTTGGGCATCCGTAGAATATAATTTTTAGCCTGGAAAATGTGGAGTTCGTTTTTAAAATGACATTGAAGTTTCTGTGAAGATTACAAAGATAATGGCCCATAATATTAATTATCAAAAAAAAGGGTGTACCTTAGTGGGGGGGTTGTTTAACTTTGAAAAGGTTCTTTGTACATGCACACACCACATTAACAAATGGTTCTGTAAATAATCGTCCATTGAAAGGTTCTTAGAGGGAACCCAAAGTGGTTCCTCTATAGTATCACGTCAAAGAACCTTTTTGGGCCCCTTTTTTGGTACCCGTGCATGGGACTAGTAAATAGTGTACATATTGTCTCACATCCTGAGATTGCAGTTTGGAGATAAACTCCTGTGTAGGTGTTCCTGTGACCTTCATGATTTCTGTCAGCTGATCTAGGTCTGAAGAAACAAGGTCAAGGGTCAAAAGATAAAAGAAATAGTCATGTGAAACAGCAAAGTGTGACTGTAGAGGAAAACTGAACATATCACAAAAGAATAAGTCTTGAACAGTGTTGTCACACAGTAGTGCAAAAACAAACTCAAATTTGTTAAATAATAGGATACGGTCATTCCCCTTGAACAGAGGTTTCCCCATCAGCATCTCTGCCATGATACAACCAACAGACCAAATGTCCACTGTGAAGAAAGAAAGAGTCTTAGAAAGAACAGTCTCTTAATGTGCGGGACATTCAGGACAGAAAAGCAGGTGTCTAAAGTTAGCACATTAAGGGAGTAATAAACAAAACCAGAAATCTAATAAGACTATGATTTTGAACAGACCACAGATGATCAAACAGACCACAGTGATTCATGTCCAGTAGCCTTGACATAAGTCTAAAGGTATTGACCAAGCTGTCTCACATATTACAACCACAGCATTCTGGGAAGTCCAAAGTGGAAACACTATCTTTGTAACTATGTCACCCACCAGTTTGTGTGTAGTGCATCCAGTTGAGGATGACCTCAGGGGCTCTGTACCAGCGTGTGACCACATACCCAGTCATCTCAGTATCTGCTTGCCGGGCGAGACCAAAATCCAGGATCTAGGAGACAGCACATGCAATTACTAAGAATGTTACAATACAACAGAACAGCACATGTAGCATATTGTACCTGCATATTCTACCATATCATATCATATCTCACCATATCATATGGTGACTAGCATGTGGCTTGGCTTGGGATTAACACATCAGTGTGTTACTCGTGTCCCTTAGGTTGGGACACCACAAAGCACAAATATCGTTTCAAATGTTGCATTTTTACAATGTTTCATGTTCCAGAAAGTTCAAAATTAAAACTTCAGCATTTTACTGAAAGTCACTTTCTCAGCCCCTTTTTGTACTAATGTGTCTGAATAAATAAATTCATTTTAATTCTTTAATGCAGGTCATTCATGAAACATGACATAGGAAGTTTTACCTTGAGCTCGCATTCTTCGTTGATGGCTAGATTGCCTGGTTTGAGGTCCTGTGAGGTAAAACTGTGAGCAATGAGAAAAAAACTACATATTCAATTCACTGATATTTAGTAGAACAGGTAAATACATGCACCTTACCCTGTGAATGACACCAGCTGCGTGGATATACTGGGGAAAACAGAAATATTGTACATGAGAGTGTGTGTGTGTGTGTGTGTGTTAGAGAGAGAGAGAGACAGAGAGAGAGACAGAGAGAGAAAGAGAACATAAATGTTCAAGTACCTTAAGCCCTCTCAACATTTGGTAGACAAGATACTGAACTCTGTCCTCTGAAAGCCTCTCCATTTTCATCAGTTTTCCAAGATCAGTACCCATAAAGGGCATCACCAGGTAACTGCCAACAAAGAGACAAGTATAAATATTCTAGCACCTACAGCATCTGACAATTAAGACCTCTCTGTGCTTTAGTAAATATATACACCACCTAATTCCTTTATATGGTGAATTATGAAGTAAATGTATATTTTCCATAAATATAATAATTATATTTATAGTAGTGCTGGGACGTTAACGGTTTTAACGCACTGCGTTAATGTGAGACTCTTTTCTGTATTTAAACCTCGGGTTTATATTTACATCTTCTTTAAGGGTAATGTATTAAACTGAGGTCAAAATGAAATTAAAGTGATCTGGGAGAACATTTGGAGGCATATTTATGGTTTACACTATAAAAATAGGCATTAGGATCATTTTTTGGGGGGCGGGGGGGCTTCATACCTTCGGCAGAATTCAAATGAGTCATTTTAATTTAGATTAATCTAGATTTAAAAATGTTATCTAGATTAATCTAGATTTTAAAAAATTATCTAGATTAATCTAGATTAATTCCAAGATTACAATGAGATTAATCTAGATAAAAAAATTAATCTATGCCCTCCTCTAATTTATAGTAATAATAGGTGACTAACATCAGTCCCTAAAAGACATTTTAAGGATAGAACTGTTTTCTTTGTAAAATATATATATTCTTTAATGGTTTCAGGGAAGTATCACAAACTATACAAGACAAGTTAAACAAGACATAGCAAGCAAGATCAACAAAGAAAGCATCAGCTTACAAGTCTTGGAATCTGTCCAGTGACAAATCTGCAGTGAAAACATTCAGAAGTCCAATAACCTAGAGGCAGTAGAACAAAGGGAGAGGAGTTTTAGGGTCCCAATAATCACTATAAACTATGTCATAAAATGCTTTCCGGTGCATATTTTGGTCATGATCAGTACTTAAAGAGCCCTGATCAATCTCTCTCTCTTTTTCTGTGAATGTGAAAGGATGCAGAAATATTTAACAGATTTATCAAGATTTATAACAAGTTATAATATTGTTTCCTGTGTTCTATGCATATATAATGCATAAGAGAGGAGCAATTGCTACAAATGTCTTGTGATGATGTAAAGAGAGTCAATTCCACCCCTCTCAATGATTCAATCTAGCATCCATTGACAGCAGAAAATGGCAGCTATCTTAGAATGTATTAACATTGCATGCTAGCAGCACTGTTTCTCCAGGAGCTTATGGATGTCAGTATTGAGCAATCAGGAATCAGTAATAATTTAGCAAGGGCTCCGAGAACCCATCCCTAATGAACCTATACAACCTACTGTTAATAAAGTGGCCCCTTACAGTCAAACCACTGCACAGCACACAGTGTGAACAGCGTGAAATTCTTTTTCTGCATTTAATACATTCACTCAGTAAAGCAGTGGGCAGCCAGCAATGCAGCACAGTGTGTGGGGATGGTAGCCTGCTCTCAGTGAACCTCAATGGTGCCACTAGCAGGGCTAAACCCACAAACTTCTGATCCTAGGAGTAACTCGATAACCAGTAGGCCACCAGCTGCTCCAAAAACTGGTAAAATAGTGGCAAGTCTGAAAACTGGATACTGATTTTGCCTCTCAATATTATGTATGCATCTCTCTTCCACTGTTTTTATGACAAAAACTTCTCAAACATATCAGAAATCAATCAATGTAAATGCTGCTATGAACATTTCTGACCTATAAAGGCATATTTTATATCACACCACGCTGAATTGCTTAATTTACATTTTAATGATTGTATTAAACAGTAATTTAAGAGAAGGAATCCCCTCACACAAGAGACAGTGTCTTTGATTACTTACATTGTCATGCTTCATGTGTTTAAGCAGTCTGAACTCCCGGTAGGCTCTCTTGGCAAAAAGTTCTGACTGAAATGGACGATGAAGCTTCTTGATGGCCACCTTTGACCCTGTCCATCGGTCCAGAGCATAACTAAGGAAAGAACATCTCATTGCATCACAAATTTTGTACATATTCATGAAAGGGAAAAAAAACACCTCAAGTCAAATATCAAGAAAAAAATCTAACTTTTTATGTGAACTGCAGTTTCAAAGCAAACTATCTAACACTTATTTCCTGATACCCAGATTAGAACAGCACAGTTAACTCATTATTTGTAGAACATGGGTTCTGCTCAAAACCCAAACAGTCTAAGAAATGTTCAGTTACTCAGCAAGGTCAACAGCCAAGGACCAGATTTTACAAGCCCTAGAAAAGACAAGTGTAATACAAGTCTAAAAAAATCAAAATAATAATGAATAGTACTAATAAGTGCTAATTCAGATTCATGTGCTGTTGACACAGAAATTTAATTAAACTGCACGCACACACACACACACACACTCAGCTTGTATAATATCCACGGAAGCACTGCCAATAAAATGGGACAATCTGAAACACACACACATATATATATATATTTATATTTTTCTGTTCTTTTTATATTATACTAATGTGTTGTATAGCCTTTATTCTATTGGTTATTCTTTCTTGTTTCTGTCCACTTGCTGATGTAACAATGCAAATTTCCCACCTGTGAGACTAATCAAGGGTTATCTTATCTTAAATTAAACTATTTGTGTTTCTCTGCACCCGGAGCTTTGTGTTTACAGCACGTCACTGTCATTTACTGACCCACTTCATTTAAACAGAGCTATTCAGTTTAACTCAAATCCAAAGTTTGAAACTCAGGAGCTTTGTGTAAAACGTGGCAGGACAACAAGTTCATGGCAGAATGTTTTCACTGCCTCTGACTGGTGGTTGAGAAGGTTTTCTCCAGTTTGGTCTGGCCCTGGTTAACAAGAGCAGCGCTTCTGGGACCCCGCCTAGACCTCCAAAACCGAAACAGGAAATAGGAAAAGAGAGAACAACATGCTAATAATATAAATGCCCACTAGCCACACGTGTCACAACACGAAACTACATCCTGTCGACCATTAACATAGACGCAGTTCGAGCAGTAAAATATCTGAAACCTGGTGTAAAAGAAAACTCACCAGACTGTCCCGTACGCCCCCGTCCCCACCTGTCTCAGGTCCCTGTAGCGCTCAGGTACTTCCCACACAGTTTTATTCACCTCCTGCCGGTAGTAGCCGGGCCTCGATCGGCTCGTCATCGTTTACTAAAGACGGATCTTCTACCAAACACCTCAGTTCTGCCGTGATTCTGGTTTCTGAGTGAAAACGCCTCTGACTCGACTGAATCTACCTGAGCAGCTATAAAGCCGCTCCCAGCTGAACAGCAGGCGCGCGCACACACACACGGCTTACACGTCACAAAAATGAAAAAAGGCGCAGAACGACAGCATCCACAGAACCTATTTAAAAACTGACGTCGATAAATACATATTTAATTGCTTTTACCTTAAGCTTAGCACACACACAAATATGTCATTAAAATGGTGTAACGAACAGGCGTCCCAATACTTTTGTTCACAAAGTGTATACATACACACCAACAGGGACTTTAATGGCACTGCATTCAAATACATAGTCTTTAGTATGGAGTTTGTCCCCCTTTGCTGCTATAACAACTTCCACTCTTTCCACAAGATTTAAGAGTGTTATCCTGTGGAACATTTATGAAGTCAGGTACTGATGTTGAAACGAGAAGGCCTGGCTCGCAGTCTTCATTTCAGTTCATCCCAAAGGTGTTGGATGGGACTGAGGTCAGGGCTCTGTACGGACCAGTCAGATTCTTCCACAGTGAACACACTGGGACCTTGCTTTGTGCACTGGAACGCAGTCATGCTGAAATAGAAAAGGGTCTTCTCCAAAATGTGTCCACAAAGTTGGAAGGGTGGCATTGTTCAAAATGTCTCAGTATGCTGAAGCATGAAGATTGCCTTCAGTGGAACTAAGGGCAACCTGAATTCAATAATTAAGAGGTGTGGCTTAATGCTTTTTTCCTTATTATGTCTATATATAAGTTCTAAAGTAGCTTGAAAAGTTTTTGGTCCTTTACCAGGACATCCCCACAATAGGTAGTCAAATTTTAAACTATTTATTAGTAGTGGTAGTAAACTATTTATGAAACTATTTATTTGACTAAATTCTGTTGTGTCCTTATCGCTTTCTGGATCTGTTTGCTGTCTTTTTTTGTTGTTACAAGCTTTTTTTTTTTTACTCATTACCTTTTATTCTGTATTTGTTCAGACGTTTTTGGCTTATTTTAGGGTACGGCACTCTATAGCTGGATTATAACTCACTGTACGTATGTCTATATGAGGAGTGGAAAAAACGGCACAAGAAAACCTGGTTGTTTCTTTTCCCATCTTGTGCGCCAGAAGGCTTGTGGTAACATGTTCCTCACCCACAGGCCCCAAGACACTAACATTCCTAACCATCTCACATGAGGCCTCCCTTCAAAGAGATGCTCTTCACAAAAGTGGTTTTACATTTACTATAGATGTTCTTTCTTCTGTTCCCACAAAGACCAACCCAAGAGTTCTACCTTAGGGAACGTAGGAGCTTAGGAAAAGTTGCGTCCCAGCCGTGACGCACAGAATCAGTACCTGTCCCCTGTCATTTTTTATATCTACATTTGTGTTTTATGTTTCACATTTCAAACAAGCTAAACAAAAGTTTATTCTGCATAAAAATGACAGAATTTAAAGAATATAAACATTGACAACCATACATTTGGTAGATTTTTATTTCAAAATAATCGTTTACCTTCTCTGTCATGCATTGTAAAATTCCAGTATAAGATTGTGCATATTGCTATGAGACATCAGTTAGAAATCATTGCATAGTAATACTACTGTTCAGCATGAGGTTAAAAGATCTGAAGTGAAACAAAATTGTGCGCTTCATTTTGGAGCTTTACTGCTCACTAATTTGTGCGTTAAGACACTGATTATTTCTCTCTATCTTACCGTCTCTCACAGACAGACCGACACACACACATATTTGGTTTGTACTGTACTACACACCCTGTCGTTCAGACTCAGACCTGTCTTCTATGACTGGTGGTCTAAGCCATCATTTTTAGCCAGTCAAATATACACAGATGGCAAAAACGCTTCTGTATACTTTTAACTGGTTGACAGGAGTTTAGTACCTCAGCTGCCTTCAGTAACACCTACCCAGCCCACAGAGAAAAGAATCCCTGCGTAACCGGGTAAGTAGCATGTCCTGAAGGCTCTACGATGATCAGGTAACGCAGATTTCATTGGCCCAGGCTGGGGGTTTGCTGTCATATGGGACAAACACTTTGTTTCCTGCTCCTCTATCCTCCTCTTCCTGTTCTCCTTCATCTCGCTCTCCTGGCTCTTCTGATCCTCCTCTCCCCACCCAGCCTGGCTGCTCCAGACCTTCCTGCTTACAAAATGGCTTCTCCAGTACTTTTAGAACCCTCTGAACCTGGTGGAATAAATGAAAAGTTTCTGTTTATTTTTCAAAATAATATTAACTTTCGAAGTGATTTGATATTGAATAAATCTTTCTAAACACAGAGCCGACATTACATTCTAGAATCCATTTTTTAAGAATGGTGATAAAAGGACTCAAACTTCTTAAATGTTTTATGTCTCTAAAAGCTCTCGCAAGGAAAGTCATTACTTGAAAACACTGCAAATATCTTGTCTGATATTGTTTTAGGTGTTTGAGATAAGGCTATAGCCTAAAACCATTTTTAAATCCATACATGGCAGAGAGATATGTGAATGTAATTCTAATTTATACCAAGAAGTCAAAATGTACTTTCCACTGTTTTAGCATTATTAGTGTTGTATCTAAAACTCAAGTCATTTTATATAGTAAAAAAATGCCACGGTTCTGCCGGGTTTACTATCACTCCCCTGCAATACATTTCATGATACATAATAGATCAATCTTTATGATTCATATTGTATTACGTGGACATTATTAAAAATCAGTGGATTTTCTCTTGAAGTAGTGATTAATAAAAAAATCAAACATAGCGGAAGTTTAACCTCAGAGAAGTCCCCATTCTCTGCTGCTTCTATTGCATTCTGGGCGATGTAGTTCCGGAGCACCACACGTGGATTGGTATTATCCATTATACGCGCTCTCTCTTTCTGCACCTCCTCCACGTCACATGCTCCCTCACATTCCCAAGCAAGACGCTGCCTGGACACAAGCATGGAAAATGCATGTAGAATGTAGAAGACCTGTGAGATGGTACTTTCAAACATTCTCAAGGGACCACCTCTTTATTCTGGCACTATACCATCTGTTACAATAAATGAAGCACCCAAGTTATTTTTAATTCCTGGCATTTAAAACAAATTGTTGGTTGGCTAGCAGCAACTTTTCTCTAGATGACCATATGTTAATTATTCTCTCCCTGCCCTCACCAGTACTGTTTGATCCAGCAGGTCCAGTCCTCTGTCTGCTTGGCCTTCAATGTCTCCTCGGTAGTTTCCAGCAGCTCTTTCAGCCTGGACAGCTTCTCCAGCTGCTGAGCCACCATATTCCGATTCGATAAAATGTTAAAGAGTGCAGGGTTACTCTGAGCCATGGACAGCAGCATTGCTAACTCACTGTGGGAGAGTAAGGGTGCGCGAAAGGAATATAAATAAATTAATAAATTCAAGAAAAACGAAGATCTGCTTGTTGCGCTTGTAAAGTCACAAAGGATGTTTCTGAAACAAAGGCATTTCCTTCTGGCAGATCTAATGCAGATTGAAATAAACAAATCTTTCTAAAGGGAATTTAAGATATTCAGCACTATTTATTGAAGCCTATTCAAAAAATTGGCAACCATTGTACCAAAGGGTTTCAAAACGGGTAAACTCATAACCAGCTACAGGATGTGTTACAATACAACGGTTTCCTTGGTGTGGAAATTTGCAAAACCATTCTTCACCCCCCAGGAAATATGTGAGAGAATTAAATAAGGAGGGGTGTAAGTTACCGAGGGTCCATAGTTGGTCTGTTGGCAGCTTTCAGCTCCTGTAGAGATGCACACTGCTGCAAGAGCAGCTCAGCAGCCTGCTTGATAGCCTCAGCGTCATCCACTGCTTCTCCCTCTGCAGGACAGGAGATCTGACTCAAACTACGGAAAGTGTTGGTGAAGTCAGCACCTGAAGACGCAGAGGGGTAGAGGAGAAAGATTTCATTATTTAATTACGTTTAATTATACTATACTACACAGCTATACTATACTGTGCTCTAAAAAATGAGCTAAAGCCCAGCCATTCCTTACCTGTGTTGTGCATCGTCTGCATAAGATCTGTGATGAGTTTCTCATCCTCTGGGTCTTCCTTCCTGAGCAGGCCTAGCTTTTTCCTCATGTTCTGCATGTAGAAAGTGTTGAAGAGGGGCAGGAACTCATCCAGCACTGTCTGAGCATGCTCTGAGGGTAAGTCCGGGTTCAAGGCCTCAGCCAGACGAGCCAGGTTCCAGCGGCAGATGGCTGGCTGGGCTTTGTATGAGTAACGACCAGAATTATCGGAGGCATTACAGATGAAGTCTGGGTCAAAGCTTCAGGGGAAGAAAGAACCTAAAATTGATATATGATAGTAGGTTGCAGAGACAATTTCCTTGTGAAAACATGAGACTATGTCAAAATAAGGTCATTTTCATTCTAAGACATATGCTTAAGACAATCAACAGATATGCTCCAAGATATCAAAGATCACTGACGGATTCAAGGCCTGGACAAAACATCCGTCATTTACTAGATGTAGCTCAGCTTAAATATGAAAAAATTTATCTGTTCTGTGTAAGATAACACTCAGAAGCCTTAAACATAAACTTCGAACAGACAACAAATTCACGATGTGTACAGTCTTCATGGTTATACCTTGAGATGCTGTATGTTCCAAATACTTTACACCTCACTGGGACATGAAAAATTAGGTGGTGTGATTCCCCTAGTAAAAACCCTAGTAAACTGAAAAACTTTCGTTTTGAAACAGGCAAGAAATCAGCACAGCTAGTTTCAGTTATTGAAAAAAATATAGCAATGACTGTGTGCAACACCATACCGGTCCATGAAGCCAAAGGGTCCATAATCCAGTGTGAGCCCCAAAATACTCATGTTATCAGTATTAAGAACTCCATGACAGAAACCCACACACTGCCACAGGGCCACCAGTCTAGCTGTTCTCAGGGTCACCTTCATTTAAAAAGGGGGACAAACAAGCAGTCAAACTTCCTTGAATACAATGTATACCCATTACAGGCAAACCCTGTAATGAAAGCAACTGAATAGTATTGTGAATAGTATTCTACAGAATTTAAATAGAAACGTTTTTGGAAATGGGCTTGTAAATAAGATTAGTGGGAGCATAAGGTGATAATAATAATATAAACCCTTAAGACAAGTGCAACAACAATGCAATCATCCTTAAAATCACAGCATCATAGCTAGTCCATGAATTCCATTTTCAGTTTAATGGAATACGATTGTTCAATGGGTAAAGCCTACCTCTCTAAAGAAAGCAGTGTTTCTCTCCACTGGGTCTGAATGGCTTTGCTGAATCTCTGGGTAGAAGGTTTCAATAACATAATCCAGCATCCGAGTTCTGATCTCATCATGTCCGTAGCTGGGGCCTTGTCGGCCTGTAAACTCATCAGCCTCTTTAAAGATCTCAAAAGAACCAAACCTGCAAAAAGCCAAGATAAAGTATTCATATTCTCACTATTTGGAGCGATCATTGTTTTAATTTAGCACTTAGTAGTACTAAATGTATCCAAGAATGAGTTTCACTGGATTATTTTTGTATGAACTCTAAATGTATGAAAAACTGACATAAGGTAACTGCATGTAATGGTGGGGTTTACCTGATAAAAGTGGGAGCAATTCGCAACACTACCGAGCATCTCTCCATGCGTGGATTGCCATTGTAATACACATCTCTCATGATCCGTGAGTCTGAGGTCACTATGGAACCAGCCCGTGTGGTGGGCACCCCAAGGGCATAGACTGCTTCACTGCACAAAAACTCACGGATGCTAGAGCGCAAAACCTTACGTCCATCTGCTTGCCTGAAGAAGGAGAGTAAGGAACATGCGACAATGTGAATAGTTCATAAATAATCTTAAAACAACCATTATCAGTTTTCCTTTCAATTAAAGTTTTTAAAAATGAGCAATACATTATTTTCACAGTTTTACTAAGACAAAACCAAGGCAGAATTACAGCTCCTGTCCCAAAATGGAAGAGGCATGTCGTCTTTATCAAGAGGGTGATTAACACCTGCTTCCCCCAAAACAGTTACATAATTTTAATAATGAAGGTGATCATTCATATGCCTCTCAATATGATGTTAATGCATGTTAATGCTTTTAGGCCTAATACTATTTGACTGTAGTGACTTTCATATAATACAAAATAACAATAATGACTGAATGACAATAATAAAAAAACACATTCAAACATTATAAGAGAGACTCTGTATAAATTTCCTGTATAAATGCAGTTTATTTGTGCTTACATTTTTTAAAGTTAAACTTTTACAATGCAACACATACAATATGATACATCATGTTAATGTGTTTTTTTTGTTTTTATTTTTACTTTTGTGGGTTTTATTATATAAAAACAAAAATTACATCTAAATTCACAATTGCGAGTTTATTTGTGACAGGGGTGTTCTTAAATGGTACATGTACCTACTAAGCACAGCCCAGACTTTTTGCATTTAAATCTGTATATCTTTTTAATTACATTTTCTTAAAAAAAAAAAAGTTATAAACTATTAAATGAGAGATTGATGAGTCATTGTAACTTCTTATTTCCCTGTGAAAATAATGCCTTTTACTTAAAAACTGTTCAACCAAAGATTTGGCTGAGTTTAAATGATACGTTTACCCTAATAATTCATCTCTTGAATAATTTTGTGATACTTCACTAGAGATGGGGGAAAAACCTTAAGGAGTTTTTACCTGACCATCAAGGTTAAACACACTTAAGGCTACTTGTCTCATTGACCTGACTAAGATCATACACTGTCTTCTTTTACCTGCAAGGAAAACACACCTGGAGTAAGGGGTTAGTCCAGCTCCCTTCACCTGGATTTCCCAACGTCTGCTGGGGTTTTCTGTCAGCAGGTCAGGGCTTTGGTCAGCAGGAGCCTTCACCTCTCCTAAATAGCAGGCAGCCCCGTCTCCCAGCTGCCCGGCGAACTGGCCGAACTGGTGTCCGCAGTAGCAGTGTGCGGCGGGCTGGGAGCCCGGGATCAGTCTTGATCCGCTCAGATACTCCGGACCCAGAGGGTCCGCCTCCACCTCCTCCGCCCTCAGACCCAGCAGGGCTAACGCCGGACCGGACACGGCCACAAACCGTGGGTTCTGCAGGGGCTGTGGCTGCACTCTGGAGAAACAGGCGCCCCGGACAGTCCTGACTCCCGGAGCCTCGGATGGGTCCAGAGGAAGCCTCCTCAGAACCACATTATCAAACTGCAGCCACTCCAGAGAACGGCTCGGTCCTGCTCCCATACCGTCCATTCTCAAGGAAGACAGTCTGCACAAAATAACACTTGTACACAGATGAGCCTGGGTCGTACGGAGTACACTGACAGCCATTCATCCACCGCCTGAGTCCAGATAATCCTCATGAGGGAAAAAGAGCTGCCATCATCTTTACATAACTCTTATTAGCGTGCCAACTGAAACACGGTGCTCCTTTGTTTTTGTTCCCCCACCGTTCACATCCTGGAACCAATGTTTAGACACTAACTAACTAAACAAATACATAAATAAAATAAATAAAGTATTACTGTATTGTAATTTTGAAACCAATATTGAACCCCCAATAAATACATAAATAAGTAAATATTTTAAAAGTATTATATAATACATTTTATTTCACTAGTCTCAACGTCACTTTTCAGAAGTCATGCAGAAATAAAAATTCAAGAAGTTATCAATTAAATTAAGATGAGTTTATAATCTGTTAATAAATAGCAGACAGTGGGTTGTTCAGGGAGGGTGTTCCACATCTGGACCTTAAGCGCAGTTAGTTTACGCGCACTCTCCATGGATAAAGCAGGCCAGCTGAATATCTTTAGGCAGGATGAGCCTCTCTATGGGATTTCGGCCATCTTTCTTACCGTGTAGCGTCGCCACGGTAATACCACACGTTGCCCTGGCGAGCCGAACGTTTTGATATATAGGATACGCCACGGTTCGGGTCGCATTAAGTGCGACGGAAGAATAATGATAATAAAGAAAGAACAACAACAAAGAAACCCAGGTGAATAACAATATGGGAATTCCAATGTACAGGCCCATAAAAGTATGGTTAAGAGTGAGAGTTAAGTGGCAGCAGCAAAAAAGGGTTAAGGCCTTAACACTAACAGCCCAGAATAGCACAACATCCTAATTAAACTACTAGTTAGGGGACTGAGCATTGTCCCTCGGCTATGTTAGAATGTCTCCTACAAGGTGCCTCATGCAGCAAATGAATCGTTACATAGAATCTACCCTCTATACATTCCAATGTTTCGGACAGCTAGAGATAATTGTAAATAAATCACAACTCAAAATAATTTCTGATGACAGGGAGATGCAATCAGATGACATCTAGAAGTATATTCCTTGTTAAGTAACATCAGAAAATCAGAATCAAGCAGCATACACGTAGCCTCTTTCTGCTGTTGCTCCACCTCATATTCCCAGGCTTTATGTCTAAACCAAAAAAAAAAATCGTAATTTCTACCAAAGTCAAGATCCGTCAATATACTGCTTAGTTATAAACAGCACAAATCACAGCAACACACATTGGTCCATCCACTCCATTCCATTGCACAGTGAAAATACACCAAATTGAGAATATCAAAAACTGGAATTTCAACTGCATACATTAAACAGAAGACTGTGACTTAAATAGTACCCATTTATTATAATCAGATGGTGAAAGATCAACTGAATCTGGCCAGCTTTTGTCTATTAGCCCTTTTCCAGGTAACAGAATATGGGAGGCACTTGTCAGTTGTCATGGGCATAGTTCACGGCCCAAACTCAAAAAGTTAAGACCGTATTCACTTCTCCTACTGTTTCATTGACTTTTCAACAATGTGGAGACATTCAGGTGTCATTTCCAAAATAATGCATTGTCTGTCCCCCCCCCACAAAAATGGGACTTCAAGACAGATACAAGTACTGCTTGTGGAATATTGCCAAGTTCAATTGCCACAGCAAAATGTTTTTCTCTAGCATGAATTCCTCTGAACTGAGAGTTGGATACTGCCTGGGGTTGTAATACCAATCATTAACTGTTCCCCTCCAAACAGAACATCCACTGCATTCACATAGACCCAATCTCAAAGGGTCGTAAGGAAACTGTGGACTAATCCCTCGTTTTTTTAAAACATATTACTCTCCACAAAACATTCCTGAAAAGCATAAAATTACTTTGGTCAAAATCATCTTACAGTGTGCATTACATGACCATTTTAATATAATCATTTGAGATAAAATTATAACCTATGTAATGCATCATACACTCTTTCAAAGGCTAAATATTGTAATGGTAGAAATGGAAAATTTGGTGTAGAATTATTTAAAGAAATTCTTATTAAAGGACTGTCAGGCTTTTGTTACAAGACTAAAAATCCTGATTAACAGTAGATCAACAGGTAATTATGTTGCATATTCAGTTTGATGTCCCACTAATTAGAATGATGTGTAGACAGTCAAGATATCAAAAACAATTCAGCACAACTGAATACTGAATTCTCCCCCACATTACCTTTCAAAATGTAGGGACAAAATATAAATGTGCTGCACTGCAACAGTACTGTCATGTTTTGAACAGAAAAGAGAAGTACTGTCCGAGTTCTTTGGCAGTACGGCTCTATGTGTAAAGGAACACAGAGCATAGAGAGTGGGTAGGTGACAGAGGGCTGCTCCAAGCCAACCACCCAATTCCAGGTTGTTTAGTTGGGTGCTGACTATGTCCACCCTCTTTATCTACCCTGGCCCTCTGTTGTTAAGGCCGTTGGTGTTGAGCATAACATCCTCCTTGTAAAGGTCTACTGAAAAGTTAGAAGTCAAGCAGGGGGCGGTCGTAAATTCCCCAGCAGCGACTGAACAGCAGGTATAGAGAGTAAGGCCCTCCCTACACCTCCTCCAGCACGGTAGCAGGCATATCCCAGAGCGCCTAGCACTGTCCCCTTCAACACAGTCCGCAACACCCAGCTGAATCGTGATGGAGGTGCCACACTGAGGGAAGAAACATATTATTAATCAGGAGACAAAGAGTAATATTATTTTGATTGTTCACAGAAATCAAAAACACAAACCTCATAATTTCATGAATATTGAGCTCTTTGTCCCAGTTCTTCTCAATACCAGGAACATGGCCCATCCCAACCACTCCAACCACCACTGCAGGTACTTCTGTGAGGGGAAAACATTTGCCATGTGTAACAAATACAACAAAAAATTGAGTTATTGTGGAGACAAGCTAGGAAATATCTAGCAGTATGGCTGATCTGTGGATGGCAATGAAGAACATGTAAGAAGTAAGAAAAATGTAAGAAAGCTCATGTTTCTGGCAAGAAAGAAATTCTTTCCTTTGGCATGGAAGTGCTGTCTAAATTCATCAGTCTTCTGCGGCTCTCTAACAGTCATCCCTGGAGAACTGTCTGCCTCGCTTACTACGGTCTTCTTTCAAGCAAATCTACTACAGCTCAGGCTGTTTTAAACATCTTAATTGTGGCCAATTATCACACATGAGCATGTTCATGCTTTTTTAACAACCAAAAGTTCAACTCACTTTTGCCTCAATTCCTTTATATACGCTTTACTTTTTTCTCATGCTGATAAACAACCAAGAAAATGTATCCACTGTTGCAGTTCATATTTATACTTCAGTGAGAGGAAGTCATGGGTGGCCACTTAAAAGTTCCTGAACACTTATTAATTTTAAATTCCTAAAACTGCATTAGATACATTTAGTTTATAAAATGTTCTAGTAGGGTTATTACCCGACTTAGTGAGAATGCACTAATCAACCATAAAGCTAAAATACCACAATTTGACAGTCTTTACCAATGTGCTTGGAGTGTGGTGGGGGGTTGTGTAAATTTTTTGTTGTTCTTTGAACACCACGTGGCACTGTGTGATACTTACTCTGAGCATTAGGGGGAGCCTCCACACAGCGAGCTGCCTGTCTGAGTGTGTGTGTGAGGTAGATGTCTCGTTCTGCAACAATGGTGCGGTGCAAAGCAGGAAACTCGCCAATCATCTCTGACATGGTCTGTTCCAGCAAATCCTTCTGTTTACACTTTTCTACATCCTCTTTGCTGACACATAAGCACAAAACACAGTCATAGTTAATTTCTAGTTTGTTAGACATGGACATAACACTAAATATACGTTTTTTTGGAAGGTACCTGATGGGATCAGACAGGAAGCACAAGCCCCAGGCCAGCCGAGCTTTCTGCCACAGACTCAGAGCAGCAATGGCACGCTTAAACGTCACTGGGATCGGCCTGTCCCCAAGGTGGAACTTGCAAAAGGGCACTTTACCTGCCTTTGGGAAAAAAGATTATGCTGACTGCACTGCATGCCAGATTGTGAACTTCCACTGCTAATGTGCTTCCACTGCTAATAGTAATCAATAAGAAACAACATTAAAAGCAATTCTGTCTTTTCTTTCGTTAGAATTTGGCATTTGTATGTAGAGGAGTGAAAACTGTGCTTACTTCTTTGAAGGCTTCTCTAAACTCTCCTCCAGGAGCCATGCCCAGCTGCTCTGTGATGTGTGCAGAGACTTTGAGAAGTAAGATCTGCATGAGGCCTGACATCACACCATTCTGCCACAGCAGAACATGGCAGACAGAGAGAGAGAACGCATGAGATGATGCCATTTCAGAGTTACTGTCAAAGCAGTCTGCTGCAAGTCTCACCTGTTTGATGGCCTGCTGAACCTTCTCCAGGTTTATGTCTTTGGCCTCTTTCAGCAATGTTTTTTCATCCATCTTCAGCATGGATACTCTGTATTGGCACAACTCTACCACCACCACATCCGGCTGCACTGCACGGATCGTCTAAAATAGAAGAAAAAGAGGAAACAAAAGGATTTTAATGTACCAATATGCTAACATGAAACAGCCACACTGGCCGTCACCATGAGAGATATGAAATAAATAAGAGATAAAAGCCATCAAAGGAGTACATCAAAACATTTTGCAACTGACTTGAAAACAGCAGTTATTGACTTGAGAATTGATTGCCAACACATATTACAGACTTTCCCCACAAGATGGTGCTGTTTTTTCTGGTGATATCCAGGTTTCAGGTGCAGGCAGGACACAGAAACCACAATAATGTACAAGGAAAAGTCACTGAACCAGACTCCCAAGATTACATTTAACTGCCTGGTCTGATCTGCCAAGTATTTTTACGGCATTTAACAGACGCTCTTATCCAGAGCGACGTACATCAGTGCTTAAGAGTCTACGTCTGTTCTTCATACCTGTAAAGTTTCACTAAAATGAACACCTGCTTTTTACCAAGCTAAGTTACACACCTTAAAAAACCCTATAAAAAAAAAAGTATTACTGTCAAAACCTTCTCAAAAAATAGTAAGAAGGAAAAACTCTATACGAGTTTTATTAGTCCATGCATCATGATTTCTTGTTTTGCAAGAACAAATTAGGTGTGATAAAGTGTGAAACATTACATAACAAAAGTTTTCTTTGAGAAAGGATTTGCAGTAGAGTAATAAATAATATTTTAATTTTTAGTATATGAATTCTTATTAATTAGTAATTTAATTCTTTTAAATGACACTGCATCACTGGAATGTGGCTCAGTCTTTGCTGTATTGTTTGCTTCTTGACTCTTGAAATTCCTACCGTAGCTACATCCTTCTTACTGCTGTCACTGAAGTGCGCTGTGCCCACCAGATAGACCACGCTACCCTCTGGTGTGGTGAGCCGAGTCACGGTGTCAGGCAGATCAGGATTGGCCTGTCTACGCTGAGCCCGCACCTGCCACAACACCTCCACTGCCTCAGAGTCCGCTACGGAAAAGAAAAAAAAACATCACTGAAAGCTTCCAGACAGTAAGCCTTGAATGACACTGATCTGACATGGATCTGTGCACACATACTCGTTTTCAAGTCACTTTACTCAAAGGACCCCTTGATGTCTCACTGTACTGCTTTATTAACCGAAAAATAAACTTTTAAAACTGATTCTGTTGTACCGCAGATTGGAAGGTTTCTGCTGTAGTCAGAAACTTCTCACTTTTTAACAGAAATTGGCAAACAACAGATTTACACGCAATTCCCAAGTTATAAAAAACATATGTTGTTATTCCTATACTTAAAAACACATGCCTTACTATTTTTTTTTACTATTTTTAAGATCCCTCGTTATTAAATGTTTAGTTCATAGGTAGGAAGGCATCAATGCTTGAAGCAGAGATGAAATCTCCATTAGGTCCCTACCAGTTTATTCATCTGCAAGGTACAAGGAAACAGAACGCCTTCAGAGGCCTTACACATTTTGTCTCCTGGCATCTGGAAGACTTTAGGTCCTACACAAAGTTTGTTATTAGTTCTGCTTGTAATTGTCTTCAATCTTATATTTCCATACACAAGTTACAGCAGGTGAAGGTCTCATCATAAATTGCTTTTATATTTTTTTTAAATATGCAAGTATGCAAACTCCATGTCAGTAAATGCGGTCAGTAAAGCAGAACCAATGTCAGTAAATGCGGCTCCTGCCTTATTCACAATATACACCAAGGACTGCATCAGTAGCCTTTTGGATATGTCTTAGTCAACAGGAAATTCTTGTCTTATTTATCTACCCCACTGAAACTGAAAGTTTTGTGGAATCATGTGATTCTAACCAGCTAACGCTAAACATAAGACACAGGAAATGTTGCTTGACCCCAGAGTAGTTGATACTAGTTAGGATTCATGGACAGACCATTACTCAAGACGGCTCTTATAAATATCTCTAAAAGTGCTTTACAGTCACTCTGGAAGGGAACACCACAAAAATGTAAAGTGTGATTGCAGCAGTGGGGTAAAGTGTGTGTGTTTTTTTTAAGAAACACTGGTGCTACTAAGTATTGAATGAGTTGAACAAACATGAGATCAGCAGTTCTGGGAAACCACAAACATTTTGCAGTGGTCAACTGTTCTTTAGAAACGCAACACTGCTTATGAAGCCCAGTTATTTAGTTCATGCATGTGAGTCTAATGTGATTTAGCGGTTTCACCAGTAACACAGCAAACACTCACAGAGTCCAAGAGGAAATCGAGATCGTGCATCATCTTCTGATGGGCCAATTGATTCATCCTGTAAACAAAAAAAAAAACCCAAAAAAAACCCTTTGTTATTTTCAGTGTAAATGCACTTAATGCACTTACAGTGTAAATGTTTTAAAAGTGTTTATTAAGTACAGGCTACAGGCTTGGTGCACAAAAACGGCTCGTTTCTGAATGATACCTCAATTCGGTCCAATTATGAACAAAAGACAGCAAAGTGTATGAAATGTCAAATAAAAATGATTCATACCCTTTTATATCTGATAGTATTTGTTAATGGTAGTACTGTTTTCACTGTCTCAACTTCACAAATGTCAGAAAAAAATTATGACCATGTCTCCAATTGCCATTTCTTACACTGATTCATAGTTTGAAAGTGACAATTCTGTCATATGTGAACACACTACAGCACACAGTGTGAACAGCACACAGTGTGAACAGCACAAAATTCTTCCTCTGCATTTAAACCATTCACCAAGTGAAGCAGCGGGCAGCCAGGAACACAGTACATGGGGAGCAGTGTGTGGGGACGGTATCTTGCTCAGGGTACCTCAGAGGTGCTTGGGAATCAAACCCACAACTTCCTGCTTGCAGGGCAAACACCATACCCACTACACGATCAGCTGGACCAGCTACAGACCAACTCCATATTAAAAGTCTATGTATTTGAATGCAATATCATTATGGACCAGCGTTGCCCGCTGGTGTAATAGTCAGGCATCTCAATACTTTTGCACCTATAGTGTATCAGATATCCACACAGCCCACAGTTCCCAAATCAGTCTATGCCTATTAATCATGGGGAGGTGTGCAGAATATGTACTACAGCTGTTAACAAGTGGTTTAACAAGCATAGACTAAATCTTGATAAGCAGAGTAAGGAAAACACAAACCTGTAGAGACCTGTAACTACTCAGTCTTACCTCTGAGTTGCTGTCTTGGTCCATGGTGCAATGTCAAGTGAAATTAATCTTCAGTTTTCTAGCAAAAGACAAGACTTATGTAAGTTTAAAGTTTACTATGGATCACAGCTGTGAAAGCCTTTGGAAGACACTTTCCATATGTTCCATATGTGAGTAACTTTACACACTCTTCAGCCAGACAGTAAGATGTGTTAAAACGTATGGAATCTGGAAATGTACATGTTGAGCAATCAGGGGGGGAAAAAATAACAGCCTACCTAGCAAACTCTGATAAACCTACCATAGAATCACCTGTCTTTTACTCTGCCTGTCTTACAAATGCAGACGTTGTTTTCCAGTCTTATGACCTGCAGCCATACCGGCCTCTTGTGGATATGATTAACCACCCCTGCAACTTAACTTACTTAACACTAAAAATAAGCAGGCAGCACAAAAGAGGAGAAGTTAGATAAAAGAACTGCAAGACACCAGTCAAAATGCAGGACGACATCCTTTCTGAAACTGGTTTACATACCCGTCGACACTCCCGACTGGTATACATTTCTGTATGTGGCTAATATTAGCTGGCGTTCTGGCAAACTAGTATCAGGTCTTTTGGTGAGCTGTGTAAAATTACTTGTCAGGACAGTGCAACCATGAACAGGCAAAGTCTGCGCATTTCGAAATGATGCAAAAAGTCACAGGAAACAAACGTAAAGCGAGGTAGAAATCTTCACTTACACTGTATAAATTCTGTACAAGTTACCCGTGGCACATTTACACTTTATACGGTATATATTGTGGCACATCTACACTTTATATATTTTGTACATATGCAAAATCCTAAATCCCCCCACAATGTATGCTGTATGTCTCTGGCATTTCACACACATGTACTGTACCTACACCAGAGACATATGATGTGACAACAAAAGTGATTTGGTTTGAATCCAGACTGCTGTGCTTACGTATCTAACCCAGCCATGTCACCCTGCTGTGGGCTAACGTTAGCTCCCCTAGCCAGCTAGCAGATACGTGGAGTAAAGACGGAAAGCTAACTAGCCAAACACACTAGCTCCAATCTCAGTAACCATCCAGAGCAGGCATTTCTACTTCTCAGATATCGAAGATGCCACTCTGGGCGGTCTGGCGTACTATTGCTGAGTTTCCGTCAGTATTATCAGGTTTAAAAGGTAAACTGCTGCCAGCCAGGTAGCTCAGCAGAAGTTAGCACAGAGAGACTTCAGCTGCAGCACACAGACAGCTCCCAGACTTCACCTAAAGTTGCTCTTCTTGGTGACACGTGGTATCAGACAGTAACTACAAAGGTTGGCAAACTAAAGAAAGACATAAAACCAGAAAAGCAAGTATAAAGCCACATGAGAAAGAAGAAACGAGCAAACTTACCTCGGACATGAGGGAGCAGTCGGAGGGCCCGCCCAGGGCAAGGGATTCTGGGTATTGTAGTCAAAATATCCAGATAATATTCATTCACCACAAGTTTGTGTACATTACACAGTGTGAACAATGTGAAATTCTTTCCCTGCATTTAACCCATTCACCAAGTGAAGCAGTGGACAACCATCGATGTAGTGTAGTGGGCACTTGACCTTACTCAAGGATACCTCAGTGGTGCCACTAGCAGTCCTGGGATTTGAACCCACAACCTAATGACCACAGGGGCAACTCCATAACAACTAGGACAATGGCTGCCACAAATGCAGATTTGGTTTGGATTTTCCATCAGTAACTCACTCAGACACCTTAATAATTGGATTTCTGCAATATAAAACTGTTAATTGACTGAATTTTACAGAATGTTTAGCTCTTTACTTTATCATCTGTTGCTCTTTTATTGCATTTTGTTGCATTAACTCAATCATTTTCACAATTCATTCTGCACTACTTCTGGTATTGTAGTCAAAATCTACAGTCAGAAAGTCAGATAATTCATTTAGACACTTTTATAAATGGATTTCTGCATTATTCAACTCAACTGTTTAATCTGTAAATTGACTGAATATTGCTGAATGTTAATATCATGGCCTTTTCATCGAATGCTATTTTATTGCAATTATGGCAATAACACTGCACCACTTTTATAAGGCCTTTTGCACTACTGATCTGCTGGTAATATTTAATTACAGCAATGTCAGTGTTACACTATAACACTAATATTCTTGTCATTGTGTTGTCTATTTTTTTCTATTGTCTTACCTTTAATCCTTCCTTTTGCACTGGGCAAGCTAATGACAAAAGGATAAAAATCAGGATAAAAATGTTCTTTCTTATCTTATAAAGAAAGGTTAACGTGAGATTTAGGACATGCAGGAGTCACTTCTTTCACTGGTGCTGACAAAATGTATCAAAATGTAACCATTAACCACAACATCTGACGTTTCATGTCAGAAGAAACGAGAGATAATGAAGATTTCAATAGGCAGTGCTGCATGAGTCACTGTTCAGAGCACCCTGTTCTCTACTCCATGCTATCCACTTGTGGTGAAGTTACAGAACAGCAACTCAGGCAAAGACTTAAACTATATGGACAAAATTACTGGGACATATCTGTTTTTCAAAGTTTGGATTTTACTTCCAGTGATGGGTAATGTTAATGCTTCAGCATTTCAGGACATTTTAAACAACACCATGCTACCAACTTTGTGGACACAGTTTGGGTAAAACCCTTTTCTATTCCAGCATGACTGTGTCCCAGTGAATAAAGCAAACTCCATAAAAACATGGTTGGATGAGTTCAGTGTGGAATAACTTGACTGGCCCCCACAGAGCCCTGACCTCAACCCCATCCAACACCTTTGGAATTAACAGGACATTGAGAGCCAGGACTTCTCGTCCAACAGCAGTGCCTGATCTCATAAACGCACAACAGAATGAACAGGCACAGATTTCCACACAAACTCTTGTTTGTGGAAAGAATTTAAAAGAGTGAAAGTTATAGCTGCAAAGGGGGACATTTACATTTACGGCATTTATCAGACGCTTTTATCCAAAGCGACTTCCATTCCCTACCTACAGGGGGCAGTCT
>JBBPDC010000019.1:12319006-12332795 GCA_037974485.1 Hemigrammopetersius urotaenia
GTCAAGCCGTCTCTTCAACCAGTCAAGCCTGTTAAGCCGCTCCAGTCCATCCTGAGGACTGCTCTGCTGCTCCAGTCTGTCTTGATGACTGCTCTGCCGCTCCAGTTCGTCCTGATGACTGCTCTGCCGCTCCAGTCCGTCCTGATGACTGCTCTGCCGCTCCAGTTCGTCCTGATGACTGCTCAGCCGCTCCAGTCCATCCTGATGACTGCTCAGCTGCTCCAGTTCGTCCTGATGACTGCTCTGCCGCTCCAGTCCGTCCTGATGACTGCTCAGCCGCTCCAGTCCATCCTAACGACTGCTCCGCCTCTCCAGTCAGCCCAGACGATGTCACAGCCGCTCCAGTCAGCCCAGACGACGTCGCAGCCACTCCAGTCAGCCCTGATGACGTCGCTGCCGCTCCAGTCCGACCAGACAACGTCGCTGCCGCTCCAGTCCGACCAGACAACGTCGCTGCTGATCCTGAATCACCGCCGGTCTCCGCACCAGTCTGCCCTCCTCCTGGACTGTACCCAGTCTTGGTACGGGTCGGTCCGCATCCCGTACTGCCGATGGATTTTGCACTGGGGGGTCCTCCCTTTGGTTTACTATCAGACTTTGCACCTAGGGGTCCATTCCCTGTCATACCATGGCTTTTCGCATCTGGCGATTCACCTTCTGGCCTACCACCGATTTCTGCACCTGACGGCTCCTGACCCGCCGCCAGTGTTCACACAGGATTGTTTACCTGTTGACCAGCCGCCGGTGCCCGCATTGGGCCGTTCACCTCATGACCTTCCACCTATATCTGCTATGGACCTCGATCCTGTCAGTTGGTCGCTGGGGTCCGATCCAGACGTCAGAGTGACCTGTCAGACGGGACCGCTGGGTGGATTATCTGCCTCGCCTCCTCTTCGTAGGGTCCTGCCGGCCCCTCCACCTCCTCCGTGGAGGCGTCGTCAGTGACTTGTCTCACTCCCCCCCTTCGCCTGTACTGAAGGGCTGGGAGTTGCTCCATGGCGCCCCGGAGTTGTGCCTGGACCGGGGGGTACTGTCACGGTTCCTGTGACAGTTCCTCCGCACGACCACCAGATGTTGCCACTGGACTCTTGTCCCTGTTGGTTTTGTATTTATAGTTCCCCTTTCCTTGTGTTCCCCACGGACTCATACTCACAACTAACCCTATGTTCTCTCTCTGTCTCAGTGCTCATCTTCCCAGTTTGTTCTGTAAATAGTGTAAATAAACGACGTGTAGACATTATGGCTGTCAGCATGGGTGCTATGTTCCTTTCACCCTCACCTCAGGAGAACTACGTGACACTCTCATTCATGACTTTTCCGGATCGCGCCCGTTTTAAACCTGTCTCGCTCTCTCCGTTTCTCTCTCTGTTGCTCTCTCTCTTACTCTCTCTCTCGTTCGTGACTTTTCCGGAGCGTGCGATCATCTCTCTCTCGCTCTCTCTCTCTTTGTATCTCTCTCTCTCTCTCTCTCTCTCTCTCTCTCTCTGTCTTTCTCTCTTTTACTCTTTCTCTCTGTTTCTCTCTCTCGCTCTCTCTTACTCTCTCTGTCTCACTCTTGTTCCTGACTTTTCTGTATTTAAACCTCAGGTTTATATTTACATTTTCTTTAAGGGTAATGTATTAAAATCAGTTCAAAATGAAATTGAAGTGATCTGGGAGAACATTTGGAGGCGTATTTATGGTTTACACCATAAAAATAGGCATTGGGATCATTTTTTGGGGGTGGGGAGGGCTTCAGACCTTCGGCAGAATTCAAATGAGCCATTTCAATTTAGATTAATTTAGATTAAAATTTCTATCTAGATTAATCTAGATTAATTCCAAAATTACAATGTGATTAATCTAGATCTAAAAATTAATCTATGCCCACCCCTAGTTAAAATGAAATCATTTTGTAAATAATTTACTATTTTATGTAAAGTAGTCTGACGTTGGGTCACGTGACTGGAATCTGGCGCGGTTTAGTGCTATTGCACTGTGGGTAAACGCCAAGACAGAAGTTGGGCAGCACTAGAGGAAGGCTTTTTCTATATGTGGTCCAAGAGGCGCACACGGTAACTGTTTACTTGTTTATTGTATGTGATGTGCGCGTTTGTGTGTGTGTGTTCAATTGTGAATGAATGATTTTATCTTTGCCTGTTGTATTGTAGTTTTCACGGTGTCTGACGAAGAGAGAGAGAGAGAGAGAGAAATAAAAAACTTCAAAGACATCTGTATGATGCGTGGCCATCCTTTAATTGGACCAGTGTAGTTACAGCCCTTTCCACATCTCCACTGAAACAGCCAGAGATCTGGACTTGGGAACCTTCTGAATCTCCAAGTCTCTTTCAACATCAAAACACCAAGATTTTAAATGAGTCGTCTTGACTGGAGATTTCTTTGCCTTTTTCCTCATGTTCTGATTAGACTCTTGAACAAGAGCAGGTGATTCAGTGATGAATGCTGTTATCTAGATAAACAGAAATGTCAAGACAAAATGTCATGAAAAGAATCATTGAACACTGATATAAAGTAAAAAAAAATATGGTTAAATCAAATAAATCTGTATCTCTGTGTCTGTGAAATATTTACATGTGTCTGGATTTTACGGAGGCCGATAAGCCAGTCTGGTTCTGTAGAGCGCAGAGAACCCATCTTCTTCCTCTTACTGGTAAAGAGATCCAGCTGCTGCACTGATAACTATAACCAACAACCAAAAGATGACTTTTATAACCATTGTATAAACGGAGTAGAAGGTAGAGATTGAAAGGAATAACGAGTGTAAACTAGTAAATAAAAGGTATAGAAAGAAGCATGTTGTCACAACAGGTTGTGCCCGTTAAGGAAAAGAGGCACAGGAGGAAACATCAATCTCATTCCCTCTTTATTTTGAAAATACAAAACAATCCTCAGATACGTGAAGGAGAACAGACAACACCCAAACTAACACAGAGCCTATTTATAATGGTGGAGAAACTCAAAACACCTAAACATAAGGTGTGTCTCAAATTTTACATGAGTGCACTGGAATGTAGTACCTAGTGCACGCTGAGCACTTCCATCTGTAGTGCACACTGCCGTGGGTAAGTATTGTCCCAAATGAAACACTGATCTTTTGCACTCAGCAGAAGTGACGGACTAACATTCGATCGCGATTATCCAGCCTGCTGAAATATCTGCTGGCTTTTGTTTACACAATGAATTTCCTCATGCTTTTATTTGCTTTAGTTTACCCCCTACTACACCTCTACATACATTTCTACGAAGCAGTTTCCTCCGCTAGTCCCGATAGAAATGTGCTGGTAGAGCAAAGATGGAAAAATGTACTTTACAACAGGCTTTGTAACACACTTTTGTGTGATTTCATATTTAAAACTATAGTTAAGGGCTATACATTATTTGCAAACTTATTTTCCATTGATGTCACCTACTATCCTTTACTCACCCTCATCTATCTAACATGTATCTTTAAGACAGTGGCAGTATCAGTATGTGCCACTAGCATGACATAATATATAAAAACAATATGAAGACCAGTTTGAGTATCTAAGCATGGATCTAATTCCTGTTGTATATTTTTCAGCCTGAAACCTCTAAGTGCAAGTTGAGCTGTGTTTCACTGGTAAAATCACATGATAAGCAAAAACAATATGAATATTTCCTGACCTCAGTGATACCAGTGATCAAGGCTGGAGGAAAACTGCTGGGTGAGGCCAACAGAACCCGCGCAGTGACCTCACAGTACTGGAGAGCCTTTACATGCAGCCCAGCCAGGGACAGGTGATGGGCATATATGGCCCTCAGAACCTAGCAATGCAGAAATTAGTATCACTCAGAAAATCAGTAACCTCACTTTAAGACACTTACTGAGTTAATGTTGGTCAAGAACAGGAGAGGAGGGACAGGTAATATCAAACCTGAGACTGCGGCTGGGGACTGTATTGCTGCCTGAGAGACAGGCAGTATTCATGCAGCTCCATGATCTGCAGGGACTCGTTCTCCACAAACTGATCAATGGACAAACTGGAGCTGGGACAGGAAGGGGGAAACATATTTAGTGAAGTAATGAAAACAGTTCAGTTCAGGATTATTGTTTCCTTCTGTCTGTGTCTATGTCTTCTGTTCTCACCTCTGGTCCACTCCAATCAGTGGCATGACAAACTTCTGCTGCAAGCCCAGATGTACTTGGCCCACCATAAAACAGAACTGAGCTGCATCTAACAGACCTTTGGAAGCTGTTTGGGTAAGAACAGCATTATATTAATGTTTCCTTTACATGATCAGCTGTTAATGTGAAAAAAACGTAGATTGGAATGAACTCCTACCAAGCGTTTCTGCTATAGTGGTAAGTGTTTTTCTTCTTATTTCGCTGTGCTGGAACTCATTGTTAAGCAGCACGGCCAGAAGTTGGCGCCAGTCATCCTCACCACAAGTCTACAACAAAAAAAAAAAAAAGAATTCACCAAAATGGAGAGTCAGAAGAATGAGCCCCTTCCATTACACACTTCTGAACACACACAAACACTCACAGTAGCTGCAGCTGGGATCTCTCCTGCTCGGAGCTGCTGTAGAGCGCGGAGGGGGCTGTTCTCTGGTAAGCTGCATATGAACCTATTCATGTATAGACAGAGTTTTTAGTGTATTTCAAGAGGTCCAGACTGGCAAAAAGAGGGTAAACAGGTTTTTATTGTGTGACGTTAATGAAAGAGAAGCCCAGGGAACATGTGAACCTGTTCATCACATCCTCATAGCTGCAACTGTCGGTGATGGTGGCCAGAAAGAAAGCATAAGCCCACATTCCTTCAGTCATAGCACATTCCACTGCATCCTGTTTTAAAAAGAGAGAACTATGCTTCAGTGCTGTGCCTTAGCGAATATACATCGCTCACAATCAGAAGAAGTGGAGAACCTGCCTTATTCCTGCCATATATGAGGTGCGCCAGTAAATCTTTAGGAAGTGTCTTCATGCTCTCAGGTGTGAGAGGGGCCTCGAGTGCACGAGCAGTCAGGCTTCCTTCTCCCTTTAAAAGTAGGTGGCTGACAAGTTCAGCTGGCACTCTCTGTAAAATAAACACTCATAATCAGCCACATTTTTTCACAAACACTCAGGCACATACATTTCTTTTATTCCATAGGAGCAGTAAGACTCTTACTCCATTGTGGGCACAAAGCAGGCCCAGGTACTCCCAGAGCAGCTGCCTGTCTGTGGAGTGTCGCCACCAAGCCTGAAGAGCTTTTAGAGAAGTGAAGGCCCTGATGTGCTCCTCACATGTTTGTCCTCTGTAAGATCATAAATAAACTGAGCTTATGTTTGCAGGTCTTGATGTACTTTATCATATATGTACAATTCAAATTATAAAGATATCTTATACATATAGAAATATAATATACATTAAGAAGCAGAGAGCAAACACAGTGGTAGCTGTGGCAATGTTTTCTCTTACTTTATGAGAGGACCTGGAAAGTCCTGAAGGTCATGCTGTGACACAGCATCCATCTATTTTTAAATAAATATTATTTAATTAGCCTAATAAGAAATTGATATGAATGAGACAATGCAATCTTTCCGTTCCCTTCATGCTATGGTTTTCTAAGAAATCCATTTAACCAGTACAAACTAATTAATGGCACTAATCCATTTATCAACCAAAGTCCAAAAATCTATTATTCTATAACCAGTAAAAGGATTTCATGTCAAAAATAAAAATGTTCAGTTATACATTATTATATTTGGTCCTACAAAACAGATTCTATAGAATGATATTGGCTAGAAACAGATTTTTGAAAAAAGGATGTGATCATGAAACTAAAGAGTAAAAAGTACTAATTAATTAATTATAAAAAGTCTGCTTTGGAAGAATTCATTATCCTTCTACTCACTTCAGCCAGAAATCACAAACAAATATCTGGATGAACAAAACGAATCAAGATTTTTCTTGTTGAACTTGTTCTTAGTCTTCAAGTTTTTCCTAAATGTTTCTTCTCTTCTGCGCATCTGGATCACGGAACAGATGGGATGTATTACATCACAAAGGTGCTCATAACGGCTGCACATGTTCCGTCTCCATGGCAACACTGTTCCACTCTCCCTTGTGATTGGCTGTTGGAAATGCGAGCATAAATAAAATGTATACGTTTGTATTTATGAGGCTCATTTGACCTGCTTGTCAATGTAAATCCACGTCTGAGCATAAAATAAAAGGCCAAACAAACCTATGGGGTGAATTTGAAAGATGTGAACGTGAACGACAGCAAACTGTATGACATTACTGTTCATTAATGAACATCTAGGAAATGAAAAACTATAAAGAAAATCATTACAGATCGCTGCATTTCTTAATATCTGCAGTCTTCATGCATGTCCATTGAGAATGTACGACAGCCACTGTTAACCCAAATTTCATCACTTGTGATTTTATTAAAGCAGTGGGGGAGAGGCCGGGTCAGGTCTGACTCCACTCCTAACATAAAGGAAAGTTGATATAGCTACGGCTACCTTGAGAAATTCTCAAAAAACATTTTGAGTCTGATTCATTTTTTATTGTCATTTCTAAAAAGTTTTTCTCTGACTACATATATTCAGACATTTTCCTGTGAAAAGTTGTTCCAACAAATTGTGATCATTGACCCAAAGACATTTAACAACACGACTCTAACTGTCCATAGTAGAAGAACTACTGACCCACCTGAAACCAACATTCAGATCCATTTGAACTACAATTAATATTCTAAATGCAGTTGAATGCGTCTCCACAATGAATTTAAATACAGTAAAGGGCTGGCTTGTGCAAGACAAACTAGATGATATCTAATATCTCATTTCTGTCTAACCGGTCTAACTGAGTATGATCAATATGACATGCAGCATATAAGTGTTAGTGATAAGTGATCATTTGTTTTTATCTAATAATATTGTTTTACTTTAAAAGGCATCCTACTTGTTGATCCAAATCCCTCACAAGACTTTAATAGAAAGACATGACAATGTGTAACATGTAAGACAGGCGTTACCCTAAAAACTAAGAGTATGCAAATAAATGTGTCTCATCCAGCAGTGTGTTACGTATCCAACTTCCCTTTTGTCTCTGATCTCAAAGACACCTCTAAATCAGCATACTGGTAATGAGGAATAGGCAGTTGAAACTTCTGGTATAAATGGAATAACACTACCGGTGTGTTTTATTACACCATGCTTTATGATAACTAGTGATTCCCATACAAAGGGCAAAATATGGGGTGTTTGTCAAATAAAGGTCTGTCAGTGGATTTCAGATGCTGTAGCAGACACTATAAAGGCAAAGAAACAATGGGTTCCTTGTGAGCTGAATGTCTATTTGAAAATCTTTTAGTGTGAAAAGTCACATTATGCTTGTGCTGGACAGGTGGCAGTGTTCCTTTGTGGCTCCAGGTTTCCTTGTTGACAAGTAGGTACTTTACTTACTGCATTTGACCACATGCAGTGTTACATATTTGCTGATGCCCTCAAAACTGTTTGATAAAACACAATTAAAGTTACAGTTCTTGTAAGCAAATCATCATGATTACTTTATATTGAGGATTCCCCTGATTTGGCCTGGATTCCTGTAGTGAGGGTCCCAATCTGTGAGTAGACAGGAGGTAAATGAAATCACCAAGAAGCTCAATGGTGGAGAAATGATATCCTCGTAGAATCTTGTGATGTTTATAATGACCCCATGTGTTTTTGTGTTCCGCATACAGTATTTTAAATACACATATTATTGCAATAACATTTGCATATTTTAAGAAGAAATATATTGCGCTGGATACCTTTTGAAAAAGCCACAAAAATCTGCCACCAAATGGAAGGACACACATTAAAATGAACTGAAAATGTGTGGAAAGTTGTGTTTGGTGTTTCACGGTGTGAGGTTATCATGATTTGTCATTAATTGCCATTAGCAGTTATAGCTCCTTTTGTACCTCCTTCAAAACATTTGTAATGTCACAGGAAAACATTCCATTCAATTGAGCACCAAGGTTTGCACTTCGTCATGGAAACGACCTCTTGTTCTTCACTGATATGTTTGACTGTAATTAACTGGTGGTTGATTTGCAGTGGAACTTTTCAATCCGGCACAGACTGTACTGTATGCACACAGCACATATTTCTCATAGAGCTGATTAGCATCCTCTGCAAGCTCCATCATAGACAGTGCAAATCTCTGACCTCACTGGTTCCACCTAAAGCACAGTAGGTGATAGAGCGGTTTGTGCTGCACAGTGAGGGGTGTTGCTTTCAAATGAGGTGGTCTGTGCAGTGCTGGCACAAAGTTTTCTCTCCTAAGGACGAGGTGCTGAGGTCAAGAGATGAAAGAAGTGAAATATGTGCAAACTCTGAGGCTTGTGAACATGTAATTGTATGTGTTCCTTTGTGCGTGAGTGTGTTTGTATGTGTGTGTGTGTGTGTGTGTGTGTGTGTGTGTGTGTGTAGAGGGGGGTCTTTAGCACTCCCCAGCAGCAATGAGCTCCGCAGATCTCTCCACCAGTTTGTCTCTGTGGCCTTGCTCCTCTTCCTCCTCCTCGAACAGGGTGTGATGGATGCTGAGTAGTGGGTGTGAGGGGTTGCAGCTGTAGGATACAGGCTGGTTCTCAGGCTCTGGATTCTGTTTGAGAGGTTCCGTGGTTTTGGGGGTGTCAGGAGGAGGCAAGCTAGTCGTCCCTCCATTCATATAAGAGGTGGTGGGGAGGGTCATTGTGGAAAAGGCAGTGGTGGTGGACTGAGGAGGAGGGTCATTCTTCTCTAAAAGGTTGAAACATGTAACAAAAGTTGATTAATATGCATAACAATAATATTACAGTTATTTAGACAACATTTTTTGTAGATCAAGGCTAGCCCAAAAATACACTATATGGACAAAAATATTGGGACACCTGACCATTACACTAATCGTGAGTTTAATGGACACTGTATTCAAATACATAAACTTTAATATGGAGCTGGCCACCCTTTCCACTCTTCTTGGAAGGCTTTCCACAAGATTTTGGAGCTTCTATGGGAATTTGTGCCCATTCATTCTGTAGATCATTTATGAGATCAGACACTGATGTTGGACAAGAAGGCCTGACTCGGAATCTCCATTCCAGTTCGTCCCAAAGGTGTTGGATGGGGTTGAAGGACCTATCCCAAGGTCTGAAAACCACGTGTATCCCAATACCTTTGTCCATAGATTGTATTTAATCTAATGTTCAATGGAGAACCACCATGAGAACTTACTCTGTGCTATCTCTATTTTAATGTGAATTTGATGTTCTGCAATATGGTTAGGAGATGGATCAGCTACCCTAGTACTAAACTGCTATTAGTAAATGTTGGATTACCAGTGAGAGCAGAAGAGGCGTGGACTACAGAGTGTGTGCCCTCAATGTATACAGTGTCCAGCGAGTTTTCAGCAGCTGGTGGCTCTGGGTTGGTCATTTCCAATTTAGGCTTCTGAATGTTTGCCATGTATGGATGGACATCCAGAGAGAAATTACGTGTGTGCTTCTTCTCCATCACGTTATTTGTTTCTGTAGCTGCAAAAAAAAAAAGATCAGGACAAATGTCAAATCAAATCACTTCGAATTAACTTAAAAAACAGTCAGTATACAGTCATGATTTAAGCTGTCGCTTTTGACAGCCTTGTTGCTGCAGCACAAGAACGCATTCAGTTGCAAAGACACCTGATAGGAGTTTTAAAGAGCAAATCAATGTCTTTCCTGGGGGTTCTGTCCGACTAAAAATCAATATGATCATCGCAGCACTACATGTCAGGAAATGTCTAACTATTTGTTATATACCTCTGGGTGGGTGCTGTGTGCTCTTGCTGTCCAGTAAAGGGGCAATGTAGCCATCTGCTACAGTCTTCCGCCTCACAGGTTTAGGTTTTTCCGCTTTGATGCTGTTCTCCAGTCGTGTCAAAGTTAAAGGTTCCTAAAGAATCATTAAAGCAACAAAACAAACAGATTTTACTGAATACATCTGAAAAACACTACTAAGATGATGACACAAAAAGGATCAGCATAAAATTACAGTCAAACGTTTGGACATTGATTTTTTCATAAGATTCTAAACACTAATGCTTTAAGACTCAGCACAATAGCTTTTTTAATATCTGTCAAAATATTGATTTTGGCTGACAATTTATATTTCTTACTATACTTAGCAGCCTCCAATAATGGCCTTAAAATTTGTGGGCATAAACCTCACTACATTAATGAGGCGAAAAGTGAGTGTGGAGAGTTTGAAAGTGAGTGGAGTGTGACAACAGACACTTTCCAATTGCCCTAACAGTTCCCTGCCAAATAGGCAGGGTGTGCAGATGTGTTTTTATGTTAGCAATTGCTTAAGGGCCTTGAAGGATATGCTATTGTGGTTAACATTACAAAAACCTATTACTTTACTAGTTATATTTTGCATAGAAAATACTTTAACTCCTACATCAAATCCTTAACCGGTTATTTTTAAGATAAAAAATGTGCTACCCATTTGTTTGGTATTTGTCAATAGGTTAGGAATCAAAAATCAAAGCTTTTCAAAGATTTACACTTATTTTAAACTAAATCGAGGCTTTAAACTTTCTATATATGTTATTGAAAACATTCTGAGCATTTATGAGCATGAGTGATGGAACTACAAAGTTTCAAGTATTAAATTGTACAAAGTATCACAAGTTTTACATTTTTCAATCCTAAAATTTGGCAAACATTTTATACTCTGACTTTCAGTTATTTATTTAATTAAGGAAGCTGTTGTTTTGATACATATAGACTGTAATAAATTGTCATTTTCTTTCAATCCCATACACGGTTACTTATTTGTTTTGATCACTTTTTGCCTTAGCATATTTAGTATTAAACATTCTGACTGCACTTCAAGTATGCTCGCAAATTTAATAAAATGAATCTTTTTCTGTAATAAAACAATGACTAGGCTCCGAGGGTTACAGAAAAACCTTCCTTTCTGTTCTTTATTAAGTTCAATAAATAAATCATTAACACACCATCACTTAGTTTTAAAGAGTGATCATTTTTCATTTAATTATTTCATTTAATTTCAAGGCATATCATTAAAAACTAAAAGTTTTTGACAGACTGTTTGCAACATGTCTGTCATTGTGTAATTCAGTAATTCAATAAAAAATATTTTCATTAAAGACTTTGATGACATGAGGCTAACAGTACTCATGTTTACTCTTACTTTAAAGGGCTGTGGCAGTGGGTTAGATGTGGGCATCCACTTCATCTTCTTCCGCGGTCTTTTGATCACAGTTTCTCCCCCCAGCTCCCCAACCCCCAGGACAGAGGGATCCATACTTGGGTCGATAGTCTGGTTCCCAGAGTCTCGAACAGTTGGTGTGGCATCATGGTTGGACTGTGCTAATGCGGCCAACAACTGCCGCACCACGTTGTCATACATCAGATCACTCTCGTTAGTGATGAAGTCCAGCCTGTTTAGAGACTTGATGTGGTCTCTGTTCTCATTACAGAACATGGCCAAGATGTTAATATCACAAAACTGTGACTTCTGCCACCGCCGTCGTGTCTTGATGCCAACTTTGTGCAGCTTGTCAAAGACAAAGTTGGACTTTCGCACCACAAACAGATGTAGTAGGTTTACTAAGATGATGAGGTTCATGGTGCACAGCAAAGCAATGTCCACTGCAGCCATGATGCGCTGGAGCTGCACGGCAGGCAGCTTGCAGTTCACGATCAGCCGCAGCTCGGGTATGCTGCTGATGTCCGGTGGCTCGCCCAGTGCACAGGTGAACTCATTTTGCCGCTGCCACGCATAGTATGTGCTCAGATACGTGATGGGAATGGAACTGAGGCAGATTATGGCCAAATGCCTTGCCAAATACAGCTTGGCTAAAAAGTTACTTTGACCTCGCCGCTCTAGATATTTCTCAAAAAGGTTCTGCTCAGGGCTCTTCTCTTTTTCCGCATTCTCAATGATCTCACGCCGCTCACGCTCACTGATGCCCGGCCCTTTGGACTGGATCTGCTTCTCGATCTTGGGGGCTCGGCCCTCGGCTGCACGGTGGTAGCAGTTGTCAATCTCTTGGAGGAGGAAGTTGAGTTCTGAGGTAAGGCGTGTGGAGGCGAGGAACTCCCAGCCTAATGCTGGGATGTACATGATACCTGCAAATGCCAGCAGGGCATAGGGCAAAAACTTGTGCTCGAACAACGATGGCCGGAATTCAGAGTCAACACCAGGTATGGCGTCCCGTAGCTCTGTCCAGCAATAGCCTCGGGCATAGAGGGCCTGGTCACGCGTGAAGTTATGTGGAGTGTAGCAGTATATCGACTCCTCTAAAAGAGAATGAGATGCAGAAGGCATAAGATACTTCTTTCATGAGTTTATCCTTTTTAAGATGACAGGAATTGTGACAAACACTAAACAGTATATTAGATACAATGACAAAATAGTCTTGTGAGCTAGTGTGATCTGTAGCCCTGTCTCATTTGAAACAGTCTGTCTTCAGTTTCCCTTTGATTAAATTATGCTGCAGAGCATTAGAGAGCAAGGGAGCCAATACAGCTGTGCAGAATGCTTATAAATCTGATCTAAAGGACAAGAATGGTACATTAGCAGTAACTAGCACTGTGCCATATGGACTTTCATTCACCTCAGTTCACTGCTGTATGCATACCAATGATTGTGTGTTCCCTTAAAGTGTGAAAATACACGAAATACTCTCACACTCACACAGGAAAGTTCAGCAGAGCACATATTATGCTTAGTTGAATGTCAAAACGTTTTTAAATAGTTGTATTTTTAACAAATCAATTTGACTTCAGATTGAAAAACCATTCCAGTTAACTTAATCTAACCACCAGGTCTATGCACATCTTTCATATCTTTTATGTTTATGTTCTCAGGCTAGATCCCTTTAACAGCACGCCATCTGGACTTCCACAGTGTTCTCATCCATACTTTGTATCTGTCAGCTCTGTGGTGGGTCTCAGTGTGGTAAATGCTGCTATGCAGTCTAACTGACTCAGCTTAAACCCCTTTCTCTCTGAGTCTCTTTCTCTCCCGCTTGCCCGCTCTCTTCTTCCCACTCTCTCTCTCCTTTCACTTTAGTTCACTGATCTCCACTGCAAAACTCAGCACTGCACACGTACCCCTCCTTCACTTAAACATATATAAATACTGTCTTTGTTACTACAGGGAGTGTATAGGCTTGTAATAAAAGTTAGAAAACTGTGTTCAAGCAATGCTTGGATATCATATAAAAACTTAAAGGATTAGCCGCACCAAACTTTAAAAGCCTGAAACCCAAAGCTTGGGTCAATGATAAATACTATGTGGTCAGAATAAAATGATGTAATAGAAATAAAATTGGCAAAAAATGTAAGTAAAAAATTCATTAATTATATACATAATCATAAATGTGTCTGATATAATTTGATTTATATAATTTGAGAGGATATTGGATATGTCATTTACCTGCTTACACAAATGGGAAAAAATCCTACCTGTGAAAAAAAAACTGTTCACACTGTCAACCTGTAGATAACATGTGAGAAAGAAAACTATGACGAGTTAAAAATAAAGTCAAATAAATGAATAAATGCGTACTTTGAAGGAGCTAGTGCACTGGTTCCCAAACTGTAGTGCCCATACCCTTTAGGGGTACGCCATTGATGGTAGAGGTGCATCCAAAACAGCTACTTTTGCATTTTCAGTCCATTCATTGCCCCATAAGTGTTTATAATATTCACAACTTAGAAAACCTGTGCTCTAACAGTTCAGTAACATAAAAGCAAGTCTCATGTCAGCGACTTAAAACAAATTGCATGACAATTT
>JBBPDC010000019.1:12347798-12364984 GCA_037974485.1 Hemigrammopetersius urotaenia
TGAGTACTCCTATCCAGTCTGTATTCTGTTTTGCTTTGCATGGCCCTCGAGCCAGTTTGAGTTCTATGAATAAAAACCTCAAGTGCAACATGGCAGTTTCCACTGGTGCTCTCTCCACACTCACACAACAACAGGAGGGGTTCGTGACACTTGCCATAACATTGAACCTAACCTTAACCTCACTAACGAAAAATAAAGAGTTAAAATAAAAATTTTAGATTTACCTTCTGCTCTGATTGTTTGAGAACTTATCGGGAAATTTCTATTGTGCTACAGTGTTAGTCGGGGCGTATTTCTCTCAAAATATCTATAAACACACACACATGGATGCATGCAGAACCATACACACCTTGCTGTGGCTGCAGCAATCCTCCACAGAACGAGCCGAAAGGATGACGGTGCTAGCCATGAGGACCTCCATCAGAATGAGCAGGATCAAGTTAAAGTTGATCTGTCAATGTAGATAGACACTGCTACTAAGGGTCCAGTGTGTAGTGGATATACTGTACACTACATGCCAAAAGTGTCCAGACGTGCCCCTAAATCAGTGAATTCTGCTACCAGTTGTAGATACAGTTGTTCAGTTCTGAACACAATTTGTTTTATCCCCACAGAAAATCACTGCCAATAGAAGTGGACATTCTGGGGCAGCCACACATGAGCGTAGATCACCATGTAGTCAAGACAGTTATAAAGCACACAGAATTGGGCTGTGAAGCAGTAGAAGTGTATTCTCTAAAGAGACAGACCTTTAATAATGAGGTGCCATGCTCCAGAACATCTGTACCTGACCAAACAAATGCTCTTGGGACTGAATGCAATCAAATCAAGCAATGTTCCAACATCCAGTGTTAGACTTTCCCAGAAGAGCAGAAACATTTACTGCAGCAAAAGGTGGGATACACTCCCTAAAACCATTGATTTCAGAGAAAACACTGGGTGAGTAAGTGTCTACAAACTTTTGGACATACTGTACTGTGTATGTGTTCAGCAGACATTATATAAACAAAAGTATTACACCAACCATTACAAAAACATAGACTTTAATGTGGAGTCGGTCCTCCTTTGCAGCTATAACAGCTTCCACTCTTCTGTGGGAATTTGTGCCCATTCAAGTTCTTCCACAGCAAACTAATAAAACCATGTCTTTATAGAGCATGCTTTGTGCACTGGAGCACAGTCATGCTGGAATAAAAAAGGTTCTTCCTCAAGCTGTGTCCACAAAGTTGGAAGCATGGTGTTGTTCAAAATGGTATTCTGAAGCATTAAAATCGGCCTTCACTGGAAGTAAGGGGTTTGCCCAAACCCTGACGAACAGGTGTGTCATAATACTTTTGCCCATATTATGTATCTATTAGGGCTGTAACGGTTCATGTATTCGTACCGAAGACGTGATTGAAGTAATACGGAATCACAGAGGGACCAAAAAGCGCAAGTAAATCATAAACCTGAGTCGTAGTGTTGTGCAGTAGTGCCACCTACTGGCGTAACACTTCTGCTGCTTTACACATACGTAAAAATATAAGCAAGAGTGTGTGTTTACTGGTTAATACACTGCTGTTTATTTAAAATAAACAAAAACAACCCAAGCCTCATTATTTAGAACTTTTTGTTGCCTAACCTTGCTGTATCGTGAACCGTACCAAACCGTGGCCCCAAAACCGAGGTACGTACCGAACCGTGACATCTGTGTACCATTACACCCCTAGCATCTATACATCTTTGCAATATACTCACATTGATGGCCGAGGGGCTGAGAACCAGCTTGCAGCCGAACCACACCAGGCACGTGGTGGTCACAGCAAATGTAGAAACATACACCAGTTGAAAATCTGACACCTAGAAGGTATTAGATTAAAAGAAAGGCATAAAGTCTATTTATGTAAAACAAGTAACTGAAGGAAGACTACAGGCTAAATTAAAGTTGTGCCAATTAGTGAGAGGCTTATACACTTACTGCAACACGCCAGTTTGTGGCAATGACAAAGCTCACCACTGCCGCTGGAATACTCTGAAAAACAAAAAACAAGCCCAGCACAAGCAGAGATTAGTTAGGAGTGGAAGGAGGTGCAGAGCAGTTCTGACGGTGTTGTTTAGAGAAGTCAGGGGAGATTTGGTTTGGTTGTGTTACTCATTACACAAACACACACACACACACACACACACACACACACACACACACACACACACACACGTATACAAACACACTTACCGATCCAGCAGCACAGCGTAGGTAGTCCATCGCAACAGGAAACACATTGCCAAGGTATAGAGAGAAGCCGGCTGTGATCAGGAGGCTACACTGAGAATCACACCAAGATACACACAAACACAAACACACATTGAGAGAAAGTATCAACCCTAGGCTTACTGTTTAGTTATTAAACTTTTAATTAATTACTCAGTCACTATGATGAATTAATATGTATGTTATGGAGAGGGCTAGGAGTGTTTAAAAGAGTAGTCAAGTTAATAAAATCAGTCTATTTTTCGCCTACAAATGTGTTAATTCTAGCCGCTATTACAGGGTCGGAAGAACTTTACATAATGTTGGCTAACACCTCAATGAACCTAATGAGAAACTGTAGTGCTCAGCTCAGCTCTGTCAAAACATCTGAATTATTCAAACTGGGGTGCTGTAATATTCAAACTGTGATGGGTTTCTGTCAGATTGAAAATTCTGTTATGAAAAAAATTGGGCAGCAGACATTGCATATCTAAAACAGCAGTAGCAACCTTAACTTTTCAGTGCAACTTGGTCCATCTTCATAGATAAAAGTGTGTTATTTATTGCAAAAAAAAGCAAAGCAAGCAAGTTTATTCTACCCTACCTAACAACTGAACTAAAGGTGTAGGATAAGTAATACTAGTTGGCTACAATTGCTCCAGTGCAACTAAAGAACTAAAGAAGCAAACATCAGACATTAAACTCGCCTTCGATGGTAGATGATAGTCCTGGAGGGCCATGGTACTGCACAGTTTAGTTTTGTACTAAAGCTTAATCGAAGTAAACAACTAATTTTTAAAAGGACAGTGGTTAAGAGCCACTACCATATTTAAAAAAAAAAACTATTTATGTTAGATGTGTAAGAAATATTTTGTTTCAAGTTTGTTTAAAGAACCTAAACATAAAGATTCTATTAACTTGTTATCCTGACATTTTAAAAACATCTGTTAAAAAAGCATCTGGAGTAACTACAATATATGTATGTCCATGATCAGCATGTGAAATTTAAGCTTTCTGTGAGCAATCTTTATTCTATCACTATAAAAATGCTACTTGCTTTGGACTTAAAACTGATTTGTTTTAACAGAGTAATGATAAAAAGGTCTGAAGTGTTCTTATTTATATGTTTTCTTCGACAAAACAAACAAAAATCTCACTTTTCTGGCTGTTAGATCACATTCCTTACATATAAAACATAAACATCACATTAACTCCTGTTTTAAAAGGAGAAGAGTAAATAAGCAGAAACGAAGTGCTAATTATTCAATGCTAAGGAACTAAAAGTGATTTTTTTTTATGTATGATCATTCTAAATTACCCTTTTGGGGTCATTTTCTAAGACAATCTAAGTTGGGATCCACACATGGCCAAGAACTCTCACCCCTATGAGGACACTGTAAAGCCAGGCTCTGTAGCTGAAGCAGGGATGCAGAGGCTCAGCCTGGTCCAGCTCCAGATCACTGGCCCTCACGTCCACAGTATAACTGTCCCTCTCCATTCGCTCTCTCTCTCGCTCCATCCGCCGGTTCAGGGTCCCACCCCCACTCATTCGCTCCAGGGTGGGGATATGGGTGTAGCTGAACTCATCCCGTGCTGAAATAACCTCCTCCCTCTGCATCATGATCCACTAATTTGTCCCTCTGAAGGTCTAAGAAAGGTGTTCAGGATAGGGCACTGCTGTGGAAAAATGTGAAAGCACTTGAACTCACATTCACTGGATTTTTTTGTGAAAATTATTGAAATTTGAACAATAGTGATGATTATGCAGACCCGATTTTTCAAGCACAGGTATCACACACATGCATCAAGAACAAGTTTTGTTTGACCAGCAACACATTATTCACTGTATTTAGGGGGGAAATATTCTAAAAATACACGATTCCAAAATAATGTAAATATCAATGTGTTGCTAGCAAAACATTTTCAACGCGAGATTATCATTAGCTATAAAAACCTTAATTCAATCGGCATTTCTGCATTCTGCTTGTTTGCTTGCAAACAAATGTAAAGTAACACAGAATGGCAAAAAACTGTGATCCATCCAGAGTACAAATACACTGATTTGCATGTTGTTCAAAAAAAGTGACAGAAATAGGGTGAGACACTGAAGGCACACATGAGGGCGCGGACTCATTATAGCGCACAAAAACAACAAGCCCTCCCTCCTTCCCTGTTGTTCTCGTACATCTAGTCTTTTTTTATCGGGTGCCCCACTTCCCTCATACCTCACACCTGTCTAATCTATTTATTCTTGTCTTTCTTCCTCTCCCCCACTCACCTGTTCAGCTTTCTGTTGCTCTTCCCCACAGTTTATAACAGCCCACCAGTTCGCATTCAGATGCACTCGTGGCATTCAGTCTCGTTAGTTTGTCAAAGAGAAAATCTCTCCCGCTCCCCTACTCTCTCCCTCACTCTCCCCCCTTCGTCGCTCACAAGTTTTGGAGCAGTTGAAAGGAAAGAACAAAAAAAGTTGAGTGCATGTGGCTGTGCCAGGCAATTTGAATGCCAGAGGAGAGACAGCCTGTGAATGTCAATGAAGAAAGAAGAGAGAGGGAACCACTGCCATAGAAGAGCAAAGTGAGGGATGGGGCTTAAAACGGGGGCCCAGAGCCTTGGACCGTCCTGTACAACTCACAGACACATATCAACCCCCTCCCTGCGCTGCCAAACACACAGCGAACATAGCCCACACTCGTATGCATGCAAGCACATGTGGGAACAGAAAACAGAAAACATCCAGATAAAAAAGACTTTTTGTTTCTTACTGTCTTGTGTACTGAGTCTCATTTTTCCTTCTACAGTTAGGAAGTGCAGATGAACCATAATATTTTATTTTTCTAATGTATTGCATATATTTCTGTGTAAAGCAGATTGAGATTAAACTACAATGCTACATAATGCCCTTCCTGCTGCCACACACTTTACATTGCAGTGTGATTCAGAGATGATGGGAAAATACATTCTCAAAAATCCACTAAACATGTGTCCACCAGTGTTATTATACACAGTGTGATCAGACTAACACTAAGAATTGTTCTAATAACACTAATCATAATATGTTAATATGTCATTTAAAATATTGTGTTCAGTATAAATTCTACAGTTAGGAATTTGAACATTATTATTTTATTTTTCTAATACTTTGAAGATATTCCAGTGTGAAGCACTTTGATATTGAATTACAATGCTTTGTAAATCCAGATTATTATTATTACATTGTAACCTTTTGAATAACATTAAATAACATTCAAAAGGGGTGTTTCCCTTCAGTGTCCTCCTTATCCTCTGCACCCCCAGCACCCCTACTTCCCCCGCCACACAGCGGAGAACAAACAGCCCAGTATAGCCGCTTGCCCGACAAGGCTTTAGAAATGTCCAGAGCTCTGGCAGTAAGCTCACTCACATGTTCCTTGCTGCCACAGCACATTTCACATGACTTCATCTAAACCAGTCCATTTGGTGAGTGCTGTATTATTTTAGTTTGGGTCAACGGAGCTTGGCTAAGAGAAAACTGAGCTCAGTGATGTTTTATGGCTTGTCGTTTACATGAACCAGTCACTTTGTGCTGGTTTGATGTCTTTGTGTGAGAGTGTTTTCCACTCACATGCTTTACGCAGCAGTACTGTTCCAGTCCAGTATTGTCCTTGAATGGCGGTAACCATGGTTACCTCTAGAACAACTCCCTCCCTCTCCCGCTTTGACATTCCTCTGTTTGCTCCACATTCAACACACACACACACACACACACACACACACACACACACACACACACACACAACACAGAGATCTAGAGTGACAGACAGATAGATAGACAGGCATAAAAACAGATGCAATCTTTCTCCTTAACTGATTGCTGTAAGAATAGCTATTATAAGATCACGTTACTTGACTGATTAAATAATGCTGAGGAGTTTACTAGAGAAGTTTGATTATCAAACTTGACTTATAGTAATAAGTTAATTTCAGAAAATATATTATCTTAACTGATACACAGTCTAGAGCAGCTTAAATATTCATTTAAAAGTTATACAGCAATTTTATAAAGCGAAATATTGTATGTTGTGAAATGTCTTTCTTCATGCTGTTGACCAATAACTGCACCTCCAGAACCTGCACATCAGAAAGTTCACAGGCAACACTACAGTCATGGACAGCAATGATATGGCATACAGAGAGGGGGTGCAACGGCTGGCGGTCTGGTGCAAGAACAATAATCTCTTGATGTTGAAAAAGACAAAAGAGCTGAATATTGACTTTAGGAAGACCCAGGCTGGCCACCGTCCACTCAACATTGGAGGCGCCATGGTGGAGAGAGTGAGGAACACCAAATTCCTTGGTGTTCACATTACAAAAGACCTCTCCTGGACCAACAACACCGTGTGCCTGACCAAAACAGTCCAGCAGCGCCACTTTCTGTAATTGCTGAAGAAAGTGCACCTCACCAAGCCCATTCTTACCACCTTCTACAGAGGAGCCATTGAGAGCGTCCTGACCAGCTGTATCACAGTCTGGTATGGAAACTGCCACGCCTCTGAACGCAGAGCCCTGCAGAGCCCCTTCCACTGAACGCATCAGCAGCAGCTCTCTTAACAGGACTACCATTTACGCCTGCCGCTGCCTCCGTAAGGCCACCAGCAGACCCCCAAAATCTCTGCCACAAACTGCCCCTACCCATCATGAGGCTGTGAAATAGATTCTTCCCCAAGCAGTCGGGCCCCTGAACACCATGCTGCCCCCTGACACACTGCTCCCCACCCTGGCCTGCACTACAGAACACTACATAACACCACACCCTGCTCTGTAACACTACCCTGTCACTTTTTTTTATCACTGTTACATGAGTAAATATTTGTATTTGCATTTATTTATACTTGAACATTGCTCACATACTGCATAATTTGCACAATTTGCTATTTTTAAACACGATGATCATTACAGATGCCTCATTTGCACAATTTACAATTTAAAGTGAAGGCACCATCTGTACATCTGCACTGTTTTTCCTCTTTTTTCATACTCTGTAGTTGTAACTCTACTGTTACATTATATACAACCCTTTACAGTGGCCATATTTATATACACATATTTTTATAGTTATTTCTCAGTGAAGCCAAAATGTTTTTTCTTTCTTTCTTTCTTTCTTTCTGTCCATCCTATTATCACACACTGTACATTACAAATCTGTGTTCTTTTTTGTGTGCGTTAGTTTCAACACAACCAGAGTTATTTTATATTACCTGTGTGATCAGATATTTAAGAATAAACAATTCTTCCAATTGTCCCGTCGCCGTGTGTTGTTATTTAACACTCATTTTAAAAATTGTGTTCTCTATAAACTTCCTTTATTCACTTAAGAATGACACTAAAGCTCATTTCAGTCTTTTATGTGCGGCTGCAGTTCCTCTTGAAGTTGTCAACACAGAGGTGACGTAAGACGAGGGTATTGTAGTATTGTGGCACTCACTGATGTGGAGTGAATTTACCCTGCATTCGCAGTTCCAGTAATGCAGAGAACAATGTCTCTCATTGTTCTCCTCCACAAATCCCTTCTCTGTTTCTCCGCTTCAAACCCGTCTCTATACAGACTCTTTCATCTCTTATGACTCCTCACCTCTCTCTTTGCTCACTGCACATTGCGGTAGGGCTTTTCCCAAATGGCACCCTAAGGTCCTGAGGTCCTCTACAGCATCAGCACTTTGTTTACATCAGAAAAGTGCAGACGTGAAGGACTAGAGTCCTCAAGGACACTGGCTTTGAAGGCTATGAATGTATCAAAGCTAACAAAATTACAAAAAAGATTGTAATTTTATTTTTAAATGCTCAACATAGACTACAAGCATCATGCATCTGAACGGTCAGGTGATTCATGAAGAAGTGAATCATTACTATGTGAACATCACTATTACGCCAGTTATACGCTACTGATCTCGACTACATGCAGTTATGTACTCCTAACCACCATCTGTGACATTAGTAATTTACTCAACTGAAAATGTCTTATCTATAGTATTTATACCCAGCATTTGTGTATATATCATCAGTTTGTCCCCATGATCAATAAAGACAGCTGTGAACAAATTAATTCCCTTTGATTGGCAGCTTATCTCAAAAAGTCTTGTCTGGATGCAGGTTTTACTGAGGGACGCTCTAAAGGTTCATAGAGGGCGCTCTTGAGCTTAACCCCTTGGTATCCACTGTGCGAGATGGGAGGCCTACAGGGTTAGATTCCTAAAAGCAGTTTTATAGAGTTGCCTCTTTTCTACCTTTGAGTGGATTTTTAAAATATAATTCAGTTGAAGATCTTTGAAGTGGTTCTTCTCTGGCATCACTTCAAAGAAGAGTTTTAATCTTAAAAATGTGTTCACTGGAACATTTGAGAGTATCACTCAGTCACACTGACACAGACTGAATTTGTACTTGTCTCTGTAAAGATATCTGTAGGGTGCTGCTTTCATCATAATTGCTGCTGAGGGCATTGATCATAAAAGAACAGATTAAGTGAATTTGTTTGGTGCAATATAAGAGAGATTCTATAATAAAGCTTGGTCAGAAAACAGACACAGCACTGGGAAACGTCCTTGCCGTAAAAGTCTGCTGTGGTGAGATTAAGCCTGGCCATCGCTGCAGGCAAGGTGCACTCAACTATCACCACTAGAAAAGAAAAAAAGAGCATTTCAGCAAAGCTGTTTAGGCTGCTTTCTTCGTTCTTTCATTAAAAAAAGTAAATGCTAAGGTTGGATACTGTAAAATGTTAGTGTTCCAAAGAACTGAAAAGACACAATGTTTTGTATTAATCTTTATAAAGAAAACAGATTTAGTCACAGAGGGATTTACACATAGTTGCACGAATGCCATGATAACAGACATATCAGAACTCATTAGAACATACTGCAGGCACATACTGACTCAGTCACCCTTATAAACTCTCATCAGGCGCAAAGACATTTACAGCTACAACTCTTCAACCCCATGCTGATAATAGTACTCTTTCTTTTTTTTCTAACACATCTATAGTTCCAGTCTGAAAAAAGGGAATGCATTCAGTTTATGTGATTCAAATGTGTGTCATTTTCACATGAATAAAATATATCAACGCAGTCTGGACTTGCAGTGATTAGTAAAACACACCGAATGTCCTAACAGTTCATTTCAAGGATTTTAATAGGGTCCACAACACTAACAACCTCTGCTCTCTTTAGAAGGCTTTAGACTTGATGTTGGAAAACTGCTGTGAGGATTTCTTTGCACTCAGCTAGTGATGTTGGGTAATTAGTTCTGGATGACCATCTCATGCCAAAGGTACTGAATAGAGCTCCATCATTCCAGAGAACAAGGTTCCACTGTCCCATAGCCCAATGCTGGGGGGGGGCTTACACCCCTGTAGCCAGCACTTGGCATTGAGCATAGTGACCTTGGACTCATGTGCTGCTGCTTCAGAGCATCCCTTTATATTTGGCAATGCTCTCCTATGCAGAATACACAAACTGTGTTTGGACATTTGTACACCAATGTCAGGAGGAGAAGGAGTGTCTACAAATGTTTGGACAGCTAGTGATTCTATTCATGTGTAATGACAAACAAATGAATATCAATTCAGTTTGCATTACTTTTTCTATGCACATACAAGGGCTTGAGATCAACAAAAGGGAAAAAAAACATACGAATAAGTACATGCATCTGCCCATTTACAACTATTAGCCGATTTAAAGAACACTTTTTTACATACACTGTGAGTGGGGCCTTAAATGAAGATCTGTGTTATGTACATATACTTACAGGTGGAGATCGTTCTCCATATGAGAGATTTACTTTTCATATTTACACAAGTAGCCATGTATAATTTTCCTTTTTCTGCTGTACACTGTGTGATGATAAAGGCAGTATCTGTGCCACTTTTACAAGCAATGACTTAGTGGAAGCAACTGTGAGCTCAGCATGCCACAAAAACATCTGTAATAGATTGTCAAGGATGAGAAGCTGCTTTTCTCTTGTAAGATACACTGTAATGGCTGTAACTTAATCTACCAGAGGGTAACTCGATAAAACTGCTGCCGCTTTAGAGATGGAACAGCACTGAAAATACTGTATGAACTGAGTTTACTTGATTTAAATTTGTACGTCATTTCATTTCCAATAAAATACTGTCGCTGTTTAAAAAACACTGTGTCTCTATAATGTCTATGAAGAAAATAACCTTACAGGAGAAGGAAAAATGTTAATGAAATACAACATATAATGAAGTACTACTCCAAATTCTGGACCGTTTCTACTGACCCACAAGCGTGTTTACACAGCATGCGTGAAATAAAGAGCAAAAACAGAAACAAATGAATTCAAATATTTTAATAGGACAGTAATGACACATTACATCAACACAACTTTGTGTTTGAGTTGATTTACTTTTGGCAGTACTTGTGTTGATGTAATATATTTTATTCATATCGAAATGAGGTACATGTTTAATTCAAGTCAGTTCAGTGCATTACTTTTTTCAGTGTGTGGCACTTTCAGGATAATCACTGGGGTTCCGTTTGCTGCAATCAGCTGCCGCTAGTTCTTAAACCAGTTTGTGCATACATGGCAAAGATATTTGTACACACTGCTTGCAAAGTTTTGTATTTAACATAATCCTAGTTCATTTGTAAGTTTACTGCATCTATTATATCATCATTTTGGGGACAAAACCTTGAATGGTTCTTTTACAGAAGAAGAAAAATAATCTTAACTTTGATAATCAATGGGAAAAAAAATAATCCAAATAATTTTGGACAATTTATTATAGTGACAATCTATTAGGGTGGAACAGGTTACTGGGAGGTTCTAATAAGGGCAAAAAATAAATAAAAATGGAAATAAAAAAACTTTGTCCCAACAGTGGTGACATGCTTTCACAGAAGCATAGCTCATATTGAGTAGATCTGAAATAAACAATGGAAAAAACTATATGGTGCTGTCTCTTGAACAACTTGCACTGCACTTACGTTGGCCTCTTGCTGCAGTGCTCCCTTGGAAAGGCTAACACAGCTGCGCTTTTAGATGAAGTGCACTTAGCAAGTACTGCTACGCTACTGGACGGAGTGCACACTTAGTCTGTGCTTCTCTAGCACTGGACGAAATGCGTACTTTAGGCCGTGGACGTCAGATGCTTTAAAGTGGCTACTTGGCAGTCTCAGACAATGGATCCCTTGGAAGAGGACAAGTGAATTGAGTGAATGCGAGTGGCCAGAGTCTTTTCCAGGTCTTGCAGGACATCACCGCCTGCGCTGTCCACTGGGGTGTCATAGAGCAGCTGCTTGAATGGCTCCAACTCAATCAGCACTACCATGTTCTTCAAGAAGTAGCCCTCAATGTAGGATGAGAGTTCAGGTGCCTCTAGGAACTAAAAAGACAAATCAGAAAACACATTGAAACAATATTCATAGGAAAAAAGGCAACAAATTAAGTACATACACTGGGGTGGCCTGGGCAATAATCCTGCGTCCTCCTTCAAATCATGTCCTGGGTATACCTACCTTGAACTTCTCTCCTTGGTCATTGTATCAGAAACACCTACCATATAGATACACTTTATTTAAAATAACTAAATGTAGCCAATTAATCAATGAACCCCCTTTAGCCCCATTTAGCCCACCCCATTTAAATAACAATGCCTGATTGTGCCTGATACACTCATACCAACACTACGCCACTAGAAAATCAATGTCAGTGCTGTGCTGAGAACGGTCCACCACCCAAATAACATCTGGTCAGTGGTGGTCTTCTTTCATTGAAGGATGTTGTAGAAGTTAAAATACAATCAACAGATGGCCTATGGTCAGTAACTGAGTAGGTGGACATAGTAAACCTGCCAACTTTGTGTAATGTTCCAGGAAGAGCTGTTACTTTAGCATGGTTGTAGATCTCCACGCAGGTTTCAGTGTTGATGTTCTTAGAGCAGATGATCTCGCAGTGCCTCTGTAGTGCTTCCAGCTGGAAGAACTTGGCAGCAGACAATAACTGAAAGAAAACAGGACATACTGGGGCATGAGCTCACGTGTTTTATCATTTGCTGATAATTATTTATCATAATTGTAAGAAAGTGATAGCAGATTAACAGGACTTACATCCATAACTTCAGTGTTCCTTATGTGTAGAGCATCTGTTCCACCATAGTACAGATACTGCATTACCAGCTGTGAACAACAAAAGTTTTTATTGTACATCATGCACTATGGAGTGATGTAATTAATGATCTGTGGGGGACAACAACTACGTACCAGAAATACATTATATTTTACATTGCTGATTTCAATGCAGGTGTTCTCTGATGGAGGTCGGTTTGCCAGTAAGGATTTAAACCTACAAGAAAAGAAAGAAAGACATTTCTAAACAATGCTGCAAATGATCCCAGTACAGGGATAACTTTGAATGTAGCTTTTGAAACATTTGCACTGTAAATTTTACAGACTTTTGTGATTTTGTGTGTAAGCACTGCAGACTTGATTGCACTTGATTGCATGATAACCCCAACTGTGAGTGCAATGCACTGTCTCACCTGCTGGAGGCGGTGAAGAGTAGAACTTTATGAGCATAGAATGGCTTTCCTTCCACCAGGAATGTCACATCTGACATCTCCTTATTGTTCAGAAAGTGGGGGTCTAAGACATAAACACATCACAGAAAAGACTCATAAATAACTCATACCATAAACGTCCAAACTGCACAAGCTGCAACAAAATTCAGTGGTGAACATGCACACTAGATGGCAGAGAAGGTCTAGTTTGAGAGATCAGCTTCTACATGCAGACAAACCAACAGCATGGATGTGTTTTTACTAAATGCTGTAGGAGGAACAAAACATGAGTAAATCAAGTGGGGGGGGGACTTCATTGAACTACTGATCAGTTTCTGACCACGAGACACTGCTGGCAAGATATTTTTGGTTTCTGGACTGTACTCATCCAAGCCGTGACACCGAGGTGTTTCAAAAACCTAAACATTGCCGCAAATGATACAACTGTACCGGGATAACAAATATCGCCAAGCAATTACTGGGATAGTCAGTGTCACTTCTGTCCTGAAAATGGTACCTTCAGTGATCCTACACTGGCCCACAGATGAATGTTGTTAAGGTGGGCTGATAAATTGTGCATGGTGACACATGGGCTGCAGTCAGTAATTGCTCAGTCAGAAAGTGCTTCTCCTCAGTAAAGTGCCCCTCTATGGTAGGCATTTCTGATAACACAGCCAGTGAGTGTGGCCAATGTAGGTGTATACTGGCAAATCAGTATAAAGGAGTTAAATACAGAAATATTAATAAGTTGTGTAATGTGTTACACACCCAGCCTTGAGGTCTGTTTCCTCTTGATCTCCGTCAGTTTAGGAATGGGGTAGGGTCCGTAGCACTGAGTAAAGATCACAGCCAGCTGCTGACTGATAACCTCATTCTACAAAACAAACAAACAGGCAATGCAAACGCGCCACAAATATTGCTGATGAGTGCTGCACGGATTCTGCAGCAAACACAAGTGCTGCCAGGGTGGGAGTGTGTGATCTCAGTGGAGAGCCAGAATGTAGATGAGAGGGGAATTTAATGTCATTTTGATTGATGAAGTGCTTTCTGGAGCAGCTCTCTTTTGTACAGGTGGGTGGAACATGGGTAGACCAAATCCTCTGTTGAATTACTCTCTCTCTCTATAGTGTGATTCTGTGGTGTGACTCATCAGAGGAGCTGCGAGGGGCTCCTCATTAATATGACATTTCTCTTGCCCTGAGAGGCTCTCCTGCACAGCTGCGAAATCACCTACTCTCAGAATCCTACTGCCAAGGGCACACAACATTCGTTTATCAGGATGTGGGGAAATACATAAACTATATGTGCATAGTGAGTATCCAGAGGCTAATTAGTGAATTAATCTGCTTTAAGGTGCACCAGTTTCAGTCAGAGCTTGTATAATCTCAATAGAAAAGCATTGACTACAGCTCTGCAGCGACTCCCCTAAGGCCAACATGTCTGAATGAAAGTTTTTTTTTAAAGAATTATCCATTAAAAGGTTCTTTAATGGCATCACTTCAGTGTTCTATTTTGGGCACCTTTGCTACCTGAATTTTCTAAACCTTATCCTATCCTTATCCTCAGTAACAAAATTTGTTTTCCTTTTACAAACACACACACAGACACACATAAAGATACTCATGCCTCTCTCTGCTGGTAGATATGGCTCTCCCATCAAATTTGCTGGAGACACTGGAGATATGACCATATCACTTTCAGTTTTTTTATGTATGAGAGAGGAAAATAGTTTGGCCATGAACATATCCTAAAGGAGGCAACATTACAGTCATAATCATGCATTCAACAAGGATGGCTGATTGGCATAAAGCTGGTACAGGATAAATAATACTATGGGTAATTTTGGCAACCTGAACCTTTACTATGTCCTTCACTTACATTCACCTTTAAGATATCCTTCATGTGTTCTAGGGACTGTATTGCATTTAACTATCAGTGTCTAACATTTGCATGATTAGTGTCTGACAGCGACAACCTTGCTGATCTCGGTACGGATGTCAACATTACTTGATTCTAATGCCCTGCGATATGACTTACATATCCATAGTATTAGTAGTTGGGAAAACATGCACAGGAGGTGTGTTAGACATAACTTATATGTCTGTTTTACATGTAGTTTTTTATTGTTGTTGTTTTACCTGATGGTGACTTTCAAAATACTACAATAAAAGAAGCAAATGCAAACCTTACCATCATGCATTATATCACCCAAATAACATTATAGAATCATATCACACACAAAAAGAAGATGACCCTTAGAGGGACATCTATCGACAGTATATGACCCATTGAAAAAAGCTATGAACACATTTAACCTGTCGTTGTCCCCAGCACACTTCTCTACAAACAGACGCCAATGGAAACACATGAAGTGAATGTGTTAAAAAGTGCAGATACCATCAGTCATCACAGCTGAACTAAGAATGAGGTTCAGTGGCTTTACCATAGATCACTTCTGACACACACACACATGCACACAAAAATGCACACTCAACCACATGAGCCCATGCTGCCAGTTGAGTGTGTGAGTGTGAATGTGAAGGAGAGAGGGAGACGGAGAGGGAGAGAGAGAAAGAGAGAGGTAGAGCAGTGGTGTTTCTGACAGCAGGTGATTTGTATAGTCTCAGGCTGGCGGAAAGGGTGATTGCAACGTCAGGTTGATGAGAAGTTTCACAGAGTTTCTCCACTGGAGGACAGAGAGAAGCGAATGTGTCTCTGCTGCCTGCCATGCATCTCATCTCCTGTACACACAGCCGGGGCTGGCAGGAGGAATGGGCCGTGAGACAGGTAGAAGAGCGTGTGCATATGTGTGAGAGAGAGATCCACTCAGTGTCAAAGCAAAGCTCGCACTGTTACATAATGCAGCGCTGTATCCCAGCAATCCCACCCATATGATGTGTTACAGGCTGATGAGAAAGACTTCAAGCAATCATAACAGTGAAAAAACGTGTTATGCAAAACTGTCCTCCAAAGCTAAAGGTCACTCTATCAGAAGTGAAATTGAGAAAAACAGCCTCAGAGTTCTGTTCTCTGCCATTGATTTTGTAGTCACGGCAACTTCTACACTCTTTTTCTTTTAAACAGAGCATAGCAGAGCAGAACAAAATGACTTTTGTCGTAAGGTAAAGCTGGTTCTGAGATACCTAATTCTGGTCCAAGCTTGAATTAGGTATCTCAGTGTGAGTCCCCTTGTGTGAAAACATCCAGAAAAAATGTGCAATTGTCACATAAAAATATGTTGTGTGACTGAATCTACGTGTGACTGAATCTGCGACTCCTGATCCGTGTTAAACTGGGGGTTTAGTGTACTACTAATAATAGCTTTATATAATATACTGTCTTGATATAAATATATTATGTAGCAGAAATACTGTAGCACCTCTTAGTTTTGCACTACACAGTGGACTGTAGCACAAGTGTATGGAGTGCTTTTGAAATTTCATTTACTTCTGATATGAAATCATTGTTTCATTCATAATAAAAGCAAATCCCGCTCACTGTTTTTCAGTAAATAGAAAAAGTGTCATTTGAACAATGTTGTTGCTTTTTAGTTGGCTTGCATTTGTCACAGTTCCTGCCTGCGACCACTGGGGGTTGCTGATGAACTATGGACCTTCCCAGCTCTCACGATCACTGCCATCACACACCTGATCTCTCCCTTATTCCCTCACACCTGAACTGTGTTCAGTTGTCATGTCTCTGTCTTGCCATTGGTCCTTAGTTTTTCCACTGATGTATTTAGGTTCACCTGTTTTGTTAATCATCATCCAGACATACTTTTCCTTACCCAGCTCCTTGTCTTCATGTCCTTCTATGTATCCTTACCTTCACAATAAATCAAATAATGCATCTACGCAGCAGTGCCTCTTCTTACCCAACAGAACGTGGCCATCGCGTGACAGAATGTCTGGATCCACAGAAAGGTACCTACAACTTTGCACCCAAACCACCTTTCCTTTCGGCCGGTACCACCACATCACACCGGACCCGGCGAGTCCAAGATGGCGGCCTCCATAGCGGTGGTGAAAGGCGGTTTCATTCCTCTAGTGTGTCCCCAGATTCTCGGTTGTACCGCCTGCGACAGGGAAAATCTCCGATGAACAAATACACAGAGGAATTCTGCGCCCTGGCGTCCCAGGTCACATGGGTGAACGACGAATTGATCTGGCATGAGCGTCCAAGGACACTGGAGGGTATTATGCAGCTCAGCCTTCGCCTGGACGGTCAGTTCAACTTCCCTCATTCTAATTCAGCTCAGTTCAGCTCCACTCAGTCTAGCCCAGCTCAGTTCAGCTCCACTCAGTCTAGCCCAGCTCAGTTCAGCCCAGCCCAGTTCAGCTCCACTCAGTCTAGCCCAGCTCAGTTCAGCTCCACTCAGTCTAGCCCAGCTCAGTTCAGCCCAGCCCA
>JBBPDC010000019.1:12365084-12377181 GCA_037974485.1 Hemigrammopetersius urotaenia
GCTCAGTTCAGCCCAGCTCAGTTCAGCTCCACTCAGTTCAGTCCCACTCAGTTCAGCCCAGCTCAGTTCAACCCCACTCAGTCTAGCCCAGCTCAGTTCAGCTCCACTCAGTCTAGCCCAGCTCAGTTCAGCTCCAGTCAATCCAGCCCAGTCCAGTTCAGCTCCAATCGGTCTAGACCAGCCCAGTTCAGCTCCACTCAGTCTAGACCAGCCCAGTTCAGCTCTACTCAGTCTAGCCTAGTCCAGTTCAGCTCCGGTCGGTCCAGTCCAGTCCAGTTCAGCTCTGTTCAGTATACTCCACCCAGCTCAACACCGTTTGAGTCTATTTTAGTTTACTCCAGATCTACACCCTTCAAACCAACTCCAGTCAGCTCCACTCACCCGGGCCTACTTACCAGTGGCTGCTGCTCCAGTCGTCCCGGTCTTTTCGCCAGAGGGCCCAGCGGGCGTACCTTTGCCAGATGGTCCAGCATGTCTATGCATGCCGACGCTCCTCCCAGTCGACACCAGCACCGCACTCTTCCCGGCCAACGCCAGCCGTGCGTCCCTTCTCAGCCGCTTCAGCCAGCCAAGCCGGCCTATCAGCCACTCCAGCCAGCCAAGCCGCCCTCTCAACAGCTCCAGTCAGTCATGCTGGTCTCTCAACCGCTCCGGCCAGCCAAGCCACCCTCTCAACAGCTCCAGCCAGCCAAGCTGGCCTATCAGCCACTCCAGCCAGCCAAGCCGCCCTCTCAACAGCTCCGGCCAGCCAAGCCGCCCTCTCAACCGCGCCGGCCAGCCAAGCCTTCTCAGCCGCTCCAGCCAGCCAAGCCGCCTTCTCAGCCGCTCCAGCCAGCCAAGCCGCCTTCTCAGCCACTCAAGCCATGCAAGCCACCTTCTCAGCCACTCCAGCCAGCCAAGCCGCCTTCTCAGCCACTCCAGCCGAGTCCTGACCCGTCGCCAGTTCCTGCACCGGGCGACCCGACTCCTGACCCATCGCCGGTCTCTGCACCAGCCTCCCAGGCTCCTGACCCGTCGCCGGCCTCCGCACCGGCCTCTCAGGCTCCTGAGCTGGTCTCCGCACCAGCCTCCCAGATGCCAGCACCGGTCAACAAACCGCTCTTCCAGGCTCCCACTCCCACATTAGCCCCGGTATTGGCACCAGTCTCCCGAACTCTGTGCCCTGCTCCAGCCTTGTCAGCTCCCACGCCGGTCTTCACACCTGTCATCCCTGCCTCTGACCCTGATGTATCCATCGCCTCGACTTCTGTACAGCGGAGCCAGCCTGCTCCGCCTCCTCCGCCTCCACCATGGACGGGGTCCTGGGTGTTCCCACGACTTCTTTCCCCTTGTGTTGGTTAGGGGGGAAGGAGTTTCTGTTTTCAGCGCCCCGGAGTTGCGCCTTTGAGGAGTGGATACAGTTCCTGCCTGTGACCACTGGGGGTCTATGGACCAGCTCTCACGATCACTGCCATTACACACCTGATCTTTATCTCTCCCTGATTCCCTCACACCTGAACTGTGTTCAGTTGTCATGTCTCTGTCTTGCCATTGGTCCTTAGTTTTGTTAATCATCATCCAGACATACTTTCCCTTACCCAGCTCCTTGTCTTCATGTCCTTGTATTTATCCTTACCTTCACAATAAATCACCAAATAATGCATCTACGCAGCAGTGCCTCTTCTACCTAACAGAACATGGCCATCGAGTGACAGCATTTTTAGTTATATATTGCCGTTCCTGTTTTTCACTGTTATGTTTAATATTTGGAACAGAATTCTTCCCATACTGCTACTGTCCCTAACACCAAGTAATAAGAAATGTGCTTCAGCATGTTATGTGTGGGCTGAGTTGGCTGTGTGGGCTAGAAGTGTGTGTTTGTGTGGATAGTGCAGATTGGGGCGGACCTTGCTGGCTCTGAGGATCTGGAACATGAGGGGCAAACCATGTGTGATGAGCTCCTCTGTGTACTCCTCCTCGTCTATGCAGCTGAACTCCTTCAGCAGGCCCTGGATCAGCGGCCGCCTGTGCTGCAGGAAACATGTCCGCAAAGACTCCAGCCAAGTATGCAACGTCCATGGCACTCCTGCCTCAGACACACACAGTTAAAATGAGAGTTTTTATCTATAAACTATGTACAAATATTTAAATAATGTTCTCTTGTAATGCATAACTGTGTGGTAAGGTTGTGTTTGGTAGATGAGTAAAAATGAAGGTGGTGATAAAATGATTAACTATAAAATATCACATTATGCTCATACTTTGGCCAATGTAAAATTATTTAAACTAGTTTTATTGATTATTCAGCTTTCTCCTCTATGTAAATACCTCTAATATTTGTGAATTTGGTGTATATTTAATGCAACCACAATTAGAATGGTCAGATCTTTTTGACCCCAGGTCACTTATTGCTGCACATAAGCATTTGACTCTCATCATCAATTTGGCAACAATTTAGCAGAGGTAAACATTTTCATATAAATGTAGCCTTTACAAAGCATTACGACACAAATACAGACCAGCACTGATCACAAAGAAATAGCATTGTAATACATTTGGAGTGTTATGGTACTAACCTAGGCTACGTATGTCCAGTGTGATGTCCACATAGCCATGTTCTGAGCTGTGGTACATGGCCTCTCTCAAGGCTTTGAGTTTGGCCTTCCCGGTACGTGAGGCCTCCAACTGCAAAGAGCTCCTCTCTCCCACATCCGAGCCCTCAGCCAGGATCTCTTCCAGAGACAACACATCGCCCTTCCCCTTCTCAGACTGGGTTAGCAGCTGGTGAAACACATTCCTTCACAGAACAAAGAAGAATATCATGTGCTGTCATAAAAAACAGTTACGTCTGAAATGGTAACTTTACAGAAATAGGAAAGATATTTTCAACACAACATCTGTTAATGTAACTATCGGCCCATTCATCAGAAGGGTGGTTGCCAGCTGTCAGTTGGTGTAAAAAATCAAGAAATCTAAACAAAACAGCAATAAAACAATATCACCAGCTGAAGCATGTTACGGTGTCATATAAGACGGTATGTTTGTGCATGTTATTATTTTTGTGTGCATATGTGTGTATTACCGGTGTCCATGCGCTGCGGCCAGGCTAAAGGAATTCATTTCCCCATGCGGTGTTGTGGAAATACCATTGCGGTACATGGTTCCCACCATAGGGTCGGCTCCTCTCTCCAGCAGCAGACCAACCAGCTCAAAGTTCCCTGTGCACACACACACACACACACACGCGCACACACACGCACACACGCACACACACACACACACTACTGTCAATCATGTCTCTACACACTAATATCAATGAAAAAATGCTCATATATATAATTTGCACAGGAATAGAATATATTACATCTTCCCCATTTTGGTCATAACAGTGGTGGTGTAATGTTATACATACATATACAGCTCTGGAAAAAAATAAGAGACGACTGCAAAAATGTTCAGTTTCTCAGGTTTTACCTTTTATAGGTGCGAGTATTGAAATGAAAAGCTTTGCCTTAGTTTTTACAAACTGCTGACAGGATTTCTCCTTATTTCCAAATAACATTTTTGTCTCAAAGGAAATGACAGTACATCAAAATAAGAGAAATTATGTAGTGTTTGCAGAATAATTCAAAGAAAACAAATCTCTTGTTAACTCAAACAAAATGGCAATAATTTAACAGATGCTGGCATCGAGGTGCTGAGATGCTGATTGAAAAATAAATTGCAGTGGTCTCTTATTTTTTTCCAGAGCTGTATATATACAGACACGGTTCTGTATATATACATATATACACGTATATATATTCTTCTGTGGTTCAGTCGAGAGCTCTGGAGCTCTAAGTGCTGCTGTGTGCTGAAGTGTTAGCTTACCTGCAGCGGCGGCCAACTGCAGAGGAGTCTCTGTGTAGTTCTCCATGCCGTCCTGCAGAGAGCCCTCTACATTTGCCCTGGCATCCAGCAGCAACTGGGAGAGAAAAGAAATAGAAAAAGAGAGAGAGAGAGAGACAGAGGGAGAGAGAGAGAGAGAGAGAGAGAGAGAGAGAGAAATAACCAGAGAGCAGGAGAGAGAGAAACAGAGAGAGAGAAACAGAGAGAGAAAAGATAGATAGACAGATATAGATAGAGAGATAGATAAATCAATAGATAGATAGAAAAATGGGGAAAAGAAAGAGTAAAAGAGAGAGCGTAAAAGAGCATAGGAGATAAAAAGAAGCAAGGAGAAATAATAAGAGGGAACAGCATGGGCAGGAGAGGGACAAGAGAAAAAGAGTTCAGGCTTGACCAGCGTCAACAGCTTGATGAAATGTGATCTAGACTGTAAACTAAACTGCTTATCAGACACAATTTGTGCTGACTGAGATAACACACCCAGCATCAGCAGCTGAATCCACAGTAACTACACAAAACACACCAAAAATGACTGATAATGAGTAAATGGGGTGTAGCATGGTTGCTTGGCAAAGGCTCTGAGAAGAGCTTTATACACCCACATATACACACACGGAGCATAGTGTCAGGAGAGAACACACGAGGGATTACTATGCATAATGCATAATAACCCAAGTATAAAAACAATGATAGCATTTAAACTATGGCGTGCTTTAGAGTGCTGAGACAGCTGTGTGCGGTCGGTGTGGTCAGGGCAGGGGTCTAACCTGCAGCACGGGGACGTGTTGGTGCAGCACGGCGAAAGTGAGCGCTGTGGCCTGCCGAGTCTCGGGGTAGACTGAGGGGTGCTGGTGCACTGTGTTGGGCACCTGGGGGAGGTACAGGGGACAGTCAGGGCACACACACAGACACAAACACTCACACACACACAAGGAAAAGTGCTGGTCTGGGTAAAAATATACGGCCGCTGCACAATTGGTCCTGGCACTCACAGAGGACTTCTGTCACTTTTAGTACTACACTCTGATAAAGGGGGGAACGAATCATCTGGGGTAGCCACACCACTGCTATAAGTTATTATGGTCTAGTTTCTGAACTCTCACATAACTAACTGAGCAGATTTGTGATATATCTTTAAATCAGCCTGTGTAAAATCCTTCCACATACCAAACACCATATGAGTCATTACTGTGGTCACATTGTGTAACAGTTTCACCCTTCTCTCACAGTGATTCAGCACTAGCTTAGTAGAAGGGTGTAGTGACAAGCTTTGATTCTTAAAAAAATATTCCCTTCCATTAGTGACTTAAGGCATGACTTTATTGAGGCCACACTAGTGCACCATCAAAATGTGACTAATACATGAGTACGTAACAGCCATTGCTACATCCTACTTTATCCTCTCCTGCTTTAGAGGTGTTTGGTTTCTGGGAAAACACTCCTAGCTGTGTGATGTACCTATGGGTGCCTATGACCTAGTCATGACTACACACTACTGAGCAAACAGAAAATAAAGACCAGAGCGAGTGTTCTCCTGTCACACACACACTCAACACAGCACACAAACAAAACAAATGAAACTACATGGAACACAATCAATGCACGGCTGAGATGAATACTGGAGCACCAGTCAATGATTTTGTCACTGACCTCACTGTTGATGTTGGCTCCAGCGTCCAGCAACATCTGAACCATGGCCTCGTCCCCTCGTGCGCATGCGTACATTAGTGGAGTCATACCCTTCAAACACGCACACAAAGGATGAAATAATAATAATAATAATAATAATAACAACAATAACAATAATAATAATTATTATTATTATAAATAAGTGCATATACAGTTTTTCTTTGTCAGTAACAGTTACTCAGTTTTCATTTGTTCAAAACATCTAATGCTGTATCCACATAATGTGATTACTTTACAAATATGCTTTTCATGCCAAGTAAGACGTTGATGCACATGAAGGCGAGGGCTTCTTGTAAAGTAAAAATAGCTGTTATCTATTGCCAGCCAAGATTATTAGTGTTACCATGATATTAAGAAAACTGTAAGTACTTTTATTTTTTTAAGTGATGCAATAGAAGAACCATTTTTAAACCTTTCAGTGGGTGATTCTGTAAAGGTTCATGTAAAGGTTTACATCTATTTACAGTTCTCTACCATATAAATGTATTTCCATGTCAAGAACCACCAGGAATCTTTATTTTTAATAGTGTAGTAAACTCTGAAGTATTTATTTAAGGGAGAGCAGAGTGTGTGTACAAAAAGAGACCACATGGGATCCAGCAAAAGCACACAGGCATGGAAAATCCAGCAGCATCCCTGCCTCTGTGAAAAGGGCTGGGAACAGCTTATATTTTCCTGACAGAGTTCAGCAGTGCAGCCAAGCCAGCAGAATGATGGAGAGAGTGGTGACACGTGGCCTGCAAGCCTCATCTCACTGACACAGCCTAATATAATATACTGTGAGAATCCAAGAGTGCCATACTGAGTGTGCTGATGTGTTGAGAGAAACCTGTTAGAGTTGAGGTTGCCATGGGACAAACATGTCTGCTTTCCGCTGTGATGTAATTAATGAGGGTGCGGGTGCACTGCTGAAAATAAACAGTGTTTTCTTCCACTAAGGAGTGTGTTTTGCGACCTTGCATGCAGTTTTCTTCAAAAGAGGTATGACTGGACAAGTGTATGTGTTTATCCGAGTGAATAAATGAGTGTATGTGTGAGTGTGCATGCGCATGTTTGTGGGTGTGTATGTATGCCTCACCTGTTCGCTCCTACTGTTGATGCCATCAGGCCCCAGGAGATTGATGGCTTGTTTGACGAGGTCAGTGCGGCCGCAGTTGAGCATGCGAAAGCCCAGGTCCTGCAGGAACTTCGCTTCAGTCGACGCAGCATCCAGCTTCCGTGATACACAGAAGCAATCATCCGTCCTGAGGGACAGTTAGGAACACTGTGGTAACACCTCAAGAAACCATCACTTATCACGTTTATCATTTCTGTTATTTTATATACAACATTAAGCTCTATTAATAAGCTCTATGTTTCAACACTGGTCATGAAATAATAATTAATTATTGTTTTTTTTCATAAAATATTGCTTTGTTCATAGAATCACATGCATATCATATCAATAAACAAGACAATGCAGCACATATTCCCTTAAACGTGGATGTTAATTTTATTTTAATACTATAGAGTAGAATTCTTAATTATTTTAGAGTGATTATTTATTTGTAGTTTTTACAGCATCATACCTTTTTGCTTATTTATAACTAGTGTTACACAGGAATAGCAAAATAGGATCAATATAGTAGATTATTTATTTAGCAAAATTTATTTTATATTATTGGAAACATGCATCCCCAATGTTTAAGCCATGGCCGCAAGCTTTTGAACAGTAGTGTTCATTGCCTTAGAGAATCAATACCAAGCTGCAGCATATATTTTGAAAGCAATTCCAACTTAGTGCTGAGTGCAGTTCTGTCTTAATGGTCAATTACTTTAGATAGTCTGACTGAGGAAATAAGAGCATCCATATGTACAACAGACTGTGCAGTAGAAAGCTTTAGGTTTCATTAGCTCTAAAGACACAGTTTATTTTCAATTCACTTGTATTATGTTGCACTGGAGGAATTTCAAACAGCCTCGTACTTTAGCTGCCGAGGTTCACAGTCCACTCCGGGCAGTAAGAGTCTGGCTGCCTGCCGGACATCATCACTGTCCACTGAGAAGCTGCGGCGGTGCTCAGCATGAGCCACGGACACCCGGATCCACTCCATGAGCGGAGGCACTACCATGAATGGCCTGCAGGGAGAGACAACAAGCAAATTCTCAGCTCACATCATTCAGTGCGCAGCAACATGGCATGTCTGAGCCCTTGGAGGTCTGGCGAGAAACCTATCCCAACTGAAACCAAAACACCTTGACAGCTATGGCACTGTTCACTTAGAAATGTAAACAAGACACATTTTACTATAAATGTTCCCTAAATGTAAAACATCACAATGATTTAACAAACACACAAATGCCCAGTTCATTGGTTTTACACCACACATTTAAAAAAATGCAAATAGAAGCTTGTATTTGTATATGAGAAGCTTCCAAGCACATGTCCTTGAGCACTTTTTTGCATGAGTTACAGTTGTTTATATTCTCCTCTGGCTGTGCTTATTTGCATCACCCCATATACCTCATCCCATAAAAGTGCATAAAATATTTTCCTGTTCCCAGTTGTTTCACTTGTGAGCACTTTCACTGGAGAGCAGCTACTTTTGCAATCCTGTAATTGATTAAGGCTAAATCATCTGAGAATTGAAAAATTAACTGGCTTGATTCAAATGTACACATCTGTTCCACATTAATAAAATATCTTACATCAGCAAGATTACAGCCCAAGTCAACTGAAAGACAAAATTGCGTTGATGAAATACATTTTATTCATGCAGAAATTATGTACACATTCGAATCAAGTTCAAAGTATGTTCAAGCACAGACAGCACTGACTATTAAAGATTTAAAGGCAAGAGTTTTCTTGAATCTGTTTGCCTTGATTCGACCTGAAGTGTTTCTAAAATAAAAAGTACTTATCCACAATCATATCGGCATCATGTTGGTATCAGCAAAAAATGACTTAAGAAATGATCAGTATCTGACAGATGTTAAGATGTTGGACCAACATTTCAAATCGATACTTATTTGCCATTTTATCCTCATTGATTTCCAGAAGAGCTGAAATCTAGAACCCTAGTAATAAGTGTTCCATTTTTTCTATAATGCTTATTCAGGTCTAGGTAGATGGCCTAGTGGTTATGACATTGGCCCTGCAATCAGAAGGTTGTGGATTCGAATCCCAACTGCTACTGTCACCACTGAGGTACCCTTAAACAAAGGAACTGTTCCCACACAGTGCTCCCAGGGTGCCGCTCATTGGCGGCAGCCCACTGCTTCACTTGGTGAATGGCTTAAAATGCAGAGAAAGAATTTGCGCTGTGGTGTGTTCGTATGTGACTATAGGGGTTATTAAACTAAAATTTATGAATGGCTGTTGACAGATTTGTACATGGGAAGGCCAACATACTTGCTGGTGTGCATGTAGGTCCATATTGGCTATAATACAGTGAATCAGCATGTGGAGTAGGAACTTTCTGAATGATACATTTTCTATCATTACATAGAATAAGCCTGATGCTGCCTTTTATTGCTAAGTGCACTGAGAAGGGCTTATTATTTATTTATTTAGTTTAATAAAGCTGAGCGAATGGTGAAGAATATATTTGAGTTGTTCTAATTGACAAAATCATAGGTTTGTCACACATTTGTTTGCTTTGTATGAAAAGAAAAAAAAAGAAAAACAAGAAACCTTATTATTAAGAGAGCAGAGTAGAATGGAAGAATAGACATTTTTTCATCTCTACCCAAAGGGATGATCTAGTAACACCATTAACAGCGTGGTCACAGCAGCTCAAGTCCCAGTAGAAGCAGCCTCACCTTTCTGTGTGGAGGGTGATTTTGGATGGCTCTATATTGGGGTTCTCCCACTCCATTTGAGGGCAGTGCATGAAGTAGCAGAGAGTGTAAAGGGCTTCAGGCTCCCAGTGGGTCAAACTGCTCTTCTGGTGCACAGGTGTGCTGTTACTGTGGTTCTTTACGCTCAGTGGATGCAGGTGATGCATTGCTCTAGACACCAGGTCACCTGCAAACAGGGGACAGAGTCATGCTCAGTTGCTGCCCCTACGGAGGGCTTGAAGGGCCACGGCCACATAGCACAGTTCATTAATGCATTAGTGTCCTGCTGTGACAACAGCTGTTTGCTTTTCCTGTCAGGGCTGTTCTGTCTTAATGCCTTTCAGTGATGCAACTGTTGACTCAAGTCATCTGTCATCTCCACCTGTTATGCAACACCCTCAATGTATGGCTGCACTTGTCCTGTCCTGTTTTACGTGTGTGTGTGTGTGTGTGCGCGCGCGTGGTGGGGGGAAGACATAAACACATACACACATTCCTCACAAGGAAAATTAGCTAAGAATAAGACAACAGGGAACAGGAGAAACAAATACTGGAGAAAGATAACAATACATTACTTATTTGGCATTAAGAATGCAATAGCAGACCTTTGGTAGCCCCATCTCCCTTTCTCTGCAGTGATTACTACTCATTATGAGCCTTTAGATCTCCCTGCATGATCTAATGAATCCATGAACCTTAGCACTTTTGAGCTCATTCAGAGGAGCATAACAGCTATTCTCACTAAATAAAGCAGCTTACAAACAGTGCCATGCTGCGAGACCTACAGAGAAACAGCCTCTATCTATTACAGCACAATCAGAGTGCTGCAGTCTCAGCTGTTCTCGGGAGTCCATTTCACATATCCCTTTGTCTAAATGAATTAACAGACTCACAGCCATCGTGTGATGGGCCCTGCAGGCCCAGTCATTTTCAGAAATCAACAGTGTGATTGTGCTTTTATCCCAATCAGGGCTGCAGAATTCTATGAAAATGCAAGTAAAGGGAGCTTTGGAAAAGGCCAATTCATGAGGGATGCTGAAGGGTTTGTCAAATGCCAGAGACTGACCGATCCAGGATCGTTTAGCAGGCTTTATAGAATGCTGCCAAAAACTTCATTCAAACAATGAAAAATCAAAGCTCAAAATACCTATAAATACCTATAAAGAGCTCTATCCATTACAAATTGTATTTATTCTGTATGCATGCGAAGAGTCATATTTCTGGAAAGGATCAGGTGTAGGTTTTTTGGTTGTTATCATATTTGTCATTGTCATTTTAACCTGCCTAGCTTCAACTAGCAATAACAACACAGTCCACCCTGGCAGTCACATACATTAAATAGAGCATCACAAAAAAATAACTGATGTGTTTCGGAAAGTTTTAACCAGTTAAGCAAAAGTAAAGTATCTGGCAGATTACTGCACAGAAGAACATCACTGTTATCATTTGCACAGACAGATATGTAGACACTATGCTAAGACTACAGACATGCAGTAGACACAGGCACACGGACACTGAATGCAAGAGCAGGAAGACATGGTGATGCGAGGACCCAGAGATGAGAAAAGGAGACTGGAGGTGGCCCCTGCAGGGCACTTCTATGGCCAGCGCACTCATCTCATTTCCCGCGAGTCCGAGGGGCAGCAGGAACTGACTGAGGGCGATATCCACTCCAGATTAACCAGCGGGGAATAACGCTCCCTGCAGCTAAAGCCACTTTATTTTTCTCTCCTTGCACTTTTACCCTCTGTCCTGGAATGAACATAATGCTCTGCACTTTAATGGTCACAAAAATGACCTTCATTCCAAGTGTGAGAGCAAAGGGTGAGAATGAATTAAAGATAATTACCTTTTAACCTTTAAAAGACAGAGTAAGTTTGCTATACTATTTAAATGTAATAACATAGGTCAACACAAAATTAATTAATTAACTAAAGCCTTCTACTAATGACCACCAACATGGTGTGGATTTAACATTTACACTTTCAATTAAATTGTTTCAATAAAGTGAGAAAGAGGTCTAATCTAAAACTATAACATATATTTGTCATCCCCTGTGATAACACTGACTTTTAAGGGTTTACTGTGAAAGCTGAGCTGAATGAAGGGTTCATCCTTCCTCCTTTACAGCATGAATAAGGAATGAGTGCTGTGACATGCAGCAGGTGCGAGGCCTGGGTTGCTTTGTGTTGTCACAGGAGCACACGGTATTCTTTATCAGACCAAGGTCTGTTCAGCAGCTTGTCAAACAAGTGTTTTCTTCCATTATGTGTTGAAAAAAGTTCCAGTCTTTAAAAGTACAAGAATTAGGTCTGAGATCTTGAGCCAGAAGGCTGAAGAGTCCTCAACAGAAGGCCTTTAACTAAGTTACCTTCATTTTTGTAATTCGTGTCATTGTTTAGAAATAACATTTTTTCTAGTAAATTGTACTTTGTGAGTGTTTTTGGAAAGAATCACACATCATAAGAAAATGAATGTACTGAATTTACCTGATTTTAATGTGTAATTGCATTGATAATTGTGTTATACACATACACACGTTCAAGTACTTTCCGTTTATAATTTTTTTCAGTGCACACATATTTCTAATTCAAGTTCAGTGGCCTTTGACAGAAGAAGTGGTTAGGGTGTTTGCCCTGTGATTGGAAAGTCCAGGTTCGATTCCCAAGACCACTAGGCACCTCTGAGGTACCCTGAGCAAGGTACCGTCCCACACACTGCT
>JBBPDC010000019.1:12406616-12433296 GCA_037974485.1 Hemigrammopetersius urotaenia
AATGCAGAGGTTGAATTTTGTGCTGTTCACACTGTGTGCAGTGGTGTGTTCACGTATGACAAATGGTCACTTTCACTAAGATATTAGGTAACAGCTGTTTGCCAAAAAATTGACCTCTTAGAAGTCTCTTTCATATTTCCTCACACAACGGCGTGATCTGAAAACTAACTAACGAATACAGAAGAACCTGCTCTACCTTAATTAACCTTTAAGCCTAGTTATCTTGAAAGAGATTGAGCCTAAATCTCAGCAGTCTCACATTTAAAGCAGAGATGACCCATTTTATATTCAACTATATTATATTCTTTATTAATATTTATTAATATAATATTCTATTATATTCTTCTCAGTCACTATATTGGTCAAATTGCAGTTAGATGTTTTTCCCAAATCAGTCCTGTTTGGTTTCCTTAGGAACGTTTGAGTTGGTGGTTCTTTAAAGAAGAAGATTTGTAAATCTGTGAGTGTAAAGAACATTTTGTATACATGGCTTAATGGTTCCACACCAGCTACATGTGATACAAGAGGATCTTTTTGGGCATTGTACAAGAAATGTCTTTTGATCCTTCTTTTTAAAGAATGTAGAACAAATATATGAGAAAATACTTGAAAGTTGACAGTGTTATAATCACACCACACAAAGTTGCACAAAATATAATCCGACAACATACTTTGTCTCCACGCAACATAATGCTTTGTCATCTCCTGTGTGGGAGCCATGGCGTTTTGATGTTGCCCACACATCTAGCAGAAACACCTCGCATGGCTTAGCGTATGAGAGTGCTGTGTTGAGATGAAAACAGCAGATCCTGCCAGTGTGACAGGCAATCTTCCCCTACCATTCACCATCTTCATCCCTCACATGTCTCATCTTGTCCGTCATGTCCTCCACCCACCTCCAGCAGCACACACGAGTGGCAGTGTGAGCCCTACGACTTTTCATGAACAAAAAATGATAACAGCAATTACAAATGATAAAAGTGCTGCTTAGAACAGGCTTGAAGAAAAGTTCATGCTGCAATTACAATGTAAGACCCCAAAATGCAAAATGCTTAAGGACAGAGTAACATTTATGAAAGCTAATGCTAAGAGATAGGCTTCAAGCTTGGATTAGACTTCTACTGAGAAAACTGGACAGAAATAACTATAGCAAAGTGCACCAAGTCAAAACACGTATATGTCTGCACACTCTCGTATTGGATCATGATATGGCAACAGAAAAAAAGCTTTGTGGATTTTGTAAAGGTGCAGCACCTTTCAGATAATCAATAGCTCATCTCCTCTGATTACTCTTCTTGTTTGTCCATGTCTTAAGGCAATGAGAAACACTAAGCAAGCCCATCAATAGTGGACGGACGTACCTTGGGATATGCAACTAATTATAGATTAATCACCACTATGATTTTGGCCTATACAATTGGGCCTCTAATTGGAAACCACATTAATTACAGCTGGTAGCAAAAAACTGCAATGAAATGCTCTTTCTTTGTGATAAACTAAGGGGGTGGTTTTCCAAAAGTTACACTTGTACTAAATTAGGATGAAAATAAGGATTCAAACTTTTTTCTTGGCAATTCAAAAGGGGCTTATAAATGACAATGAGACTGTCATGGGTGCAGAAACTGACAAAACCAGAATAGAAAAAAACTCATGTCTTGTCCCGCAAAAAGTTAGTTTCACATAATTCTTCAATCTTGGAAAATGTATGTGACAATAACCTCTGCTTTATAAACAAGAACTAGGAAAGGCGGCCGAAAAGAAGCAGGGTTTAACCAAAAGGCTAGTTAGCAAATCGACTATCCCTTGAATGAAATGGGCCTGACTACAGGAAAGACAGAGATTTGTTGCAGGCTGTATGAAATATAATCACTCCTTTGTCAGCTCCGGAGCCGTCACCCCCCAGGGCACTTTCACAGACACAAAATACAAAAATGCACTTCACGACCTTCACAAACTGACCAAAATATTGATTACTGTCTTTCAAGCTGTCCTAGGAACATATTATTTGAATTTCAAGCCCACTATTACTCACTATTTAATGAAAATAAAAGTTCGCAGGACATTTGGATCTAATCTTCAGGCTCTATTCCTTTATGGCGTGTGTGTAAAATATTCTTCCCATTTTCAGAGTATGAAGCTAGATGTTATTACAGTGCCATCACATTTTACAAAGACAAATGTTTCTTATCTTGTTCTAAGACAAAGTGTTATTATAATTCCCTTCATCAACGGCCTGTATGTTATATAAGGCTTGTAGTCTTGTATTATATAGTCTTGTATCTCGTATTCTTTTATTTCATAGTACAATGTACTGTATAGGGGCACCAGATCCATTATATTGGGGTGACACCCCCCGCCCCACACACACTTTGAAAATAATGATTCCGACGCCCCTGGTACTGCACATTAGAGAGGGCCAATATAATTATATTTTATTGTGATAAAAATGTGACCAAAATACGTGTGTTTTGTTATGCTTGTTATGATTTAGTGAAGCTCAGCTAAGTGATCTTTGATTAAAGCCTTGAATGAAGGTTTTTGATAAAAATATCTTTTTATACACATTTTCATTATTATGATACAATGTTTTTAATATATCCCATCTTATATTAAGCCTATGTGACTCTGTATTGGTACAGAGTCACACAGCCTTAGGCACCATGTGAATGGCTGTTCCCACGGACTTTCAGTTCCATCTACGTTACAAAAATAAGTAATGAAACATTTTGCAACAGTTTTTGAGAAGCAAAAGGAAAAGTCATGTCTAGACACGTATTTGCATTTCCTGCTAACTAAAAACCCACAGCTTTCCCAGAGTTATAACTGTCACTGATACAGCTACATATGACAGTACAACACCATCAGTAATGATCCAAACAATAAACCCAAGGTCTTTGCTATCAAACAGCTACAGAGAAACAGAAAGTCTTCGAAAACAGCACTACAGAGGAGCTAACGAACTGATAGATACCTGTAAAAAATTGGCTTCAGGCATATAACTTCATTGGCTCCTAAGCCGAATCAAGTGAACCTGGCAGGTGTGCCTGCTGATGAAATCAGCCAAGATCAAGAGACTTTATTGATTTGTTTGCTTCCTCTTCGCCAGGAGAAGAAAACAGATGTTCTGAAGGAATCAGGTCTGACGTGTCTCGACAATACTCAGGAAAGTGGCGTGTACAAGGCTGGTGCTTGAAGCTCTGATGGAGGTAGAGATTTAATCTAACTCCACTTTAACTGATGTTTGTGGAGTGGCAGTAAACCACATTGTTCCTTTCCCCTCATTGTGGACCGGGTCCATATTATGGGCCTGACCATGTGTTCTGATTATTTCCCCACCCAGAAATGCAGTTGATCCACGTGATTCAGACTCTGTGAGCCCCTCTGTGCCATTGCTGTCTACCCATCTGCTCTCTCTCTGATTCTGCTTCTCTTTCTGAGAATTTTTCTTCAATATGACAAAAATCAATAGCTTCCACGTACATTAATTCTGGTTATTTTTCAAACTCAGCAGAAATTCTCATCAATACTACCAGCCTAATCAATAAAACATGCTAAGACGTGTTGACACATGTTTGTCTATGGTTTGTTTGTAATCACCATCACTGGGGTCTCCCCCAAAAGGAGCTTAAATATATGATCCTTTTATGGCTTCATATTTATGGATGATCAGTTTGTCCACTTTGTAATTAACAGCAGCAAAATCAAATGAAAGTGTAAAACATAAATTATGGTGAATGGTTAAAAATGACCCCTGTAATTAAAAGCAAGCACACTGTGTGCAACAGCCTGCTGTAGTGAAGTGTTTACTTGAGCTATTTGAAGGGTGATGTCAGTCAGCTGGGTGTTAGCTGGAGATTCCTATAATGATTTCCAGGGATGCAGTGTTGGAGAAGTGGAATGTTCCATGCAGTGTTTCCAAACAGAAGGTATAAATGGAGCCGACTCCACAGGGAGAGCCTGTTCAAAGTCAAAGCATTAAGTATTGAATAAAGCTCTACTCACTCGTAGCACTGATGATCTATCAAAGAAAATACCTTAAGATGGGAAGACTGCGTTTAAATTTTCTGCCTTCAAACAAACCTATCAATCTGTGTGGTGAGCCCGGCATCCAAATCCAGAATCTGACCACCGTGTAAATCAGCCTTTTATTTCTTTGGCTCCAAATAATATAATTACGAGCAAAGAAGGCTTTCATTACTGCTGAAAAGATCCTTAAATATTTTTTAAGTTGCTCTATGGCAACAAATGACTAACGTTAGCCTATCAAATGAGAACTAAATGAAATAAATGAACTGGTCAAGCATGTGCCTCATATCTAATAATGGAGGCTGGTCTGAGTCTGTGTCATACTTCTTCAAGCCAATTGGATCAAACCCTGTTTATGTTGGAAAAATCTGTTTTAATTATTCGCATTCTGAAGATCTCACCTGTTAGATGGAACGCATGATCTAAGCTCAAGCCCTTTAGCCCACGGTTTGAACAGCAGCTCCTTTATTAGAAGAGGTGTAAAATGTGTCATTGGAGTACTGGGGAGACCAGTGTCGTGAGCCTCAGCCACACAAAGCCGACCCGCTGGGTGGAAGCGGCATGCCAGAGGTTTATTTTTAGAGCACTGGGCCAAAGCTGCAAAAGCAAATAAACAGGGATCAATCTACAGTGCGGCGGATGGTGACCCGGGTCAGGAAGTACTGCCTCCTTGCCTCATATCGGCTGCTGAACAGGGGCTTTGTTGCCATGCGGTTCAAACTGGGATATGTAAACAACTGGACATTTATAAGACCAAAAGATACTTTCTCAGTATTTTAGTCAATGCTGTGTTAATATAGTTCCTGAAAGGTTTCAGATCATTCACATTATATCACTGCCTATGTGACCATACAGGCAGAGCATCATGATTAACAAAAGAACATAACTAGGCCATACAATCCTAGGAGACCTGACACTGCAACCTGAGGTTGTGGAAGTGACCACCATGGAGATGTGCAACAGTTGCTTGTTAGTTATTTGTTGTGCTTGCAAATGAATCCAAGCCTCTATCATTACAACTTCTGCTCCTGCAATGATGAATAAGCAACTGTAATCATAGCTTATGTAATTTATATAAACTTTTTTTTAGCTCTGCACTGAACACCCAAGGGCCCTCTTCCCAAACCTCTAGTTATGTGTTTATGCAGATATTGCACTTTTATTTTTGCTAATTAGTGAAAAGGCATTTTTGTCATTGTTAGCCTTTAATCTGGCACTCATGAATTTTCTTCATGAATTTTCCTTTTTTGGATTCTGAAGTTTTCAACTGATTCATAGTCTTTTTACTTTTTAGAGCATTTCACCATGACAGAAATGACATAGGAGTCATACATAGGTTTTTCATACACCACTTTTATCTTAGTCTTCTTCATTTGAAATGTAATCGAGCGGTGATAAATTACACAATACCCAGAGATGGCTCCCACCTAGTCTGAATAGACAGGAGACAGGAATGACAGAAAAGGAGGAGAGGTTAATAATATGAATTCTGAAATAATCAAGGTTACATCATACCCAAACGGTATAACGTGGAAATATATGGCATTAGAAAGTAAGAATGCTATATATATTAATGCTCATAATCCTCTTGATTACGTGACAATATTCTGCTTATTTTATCCAAACACAGAACTGTCATATGTCTGCTGTGCTTGATAGACCTGCCATACTTTTATGATATGTCATAATTAATCTTATGGTGTTGCCAGCTGGGTTATTAGGTTGAATTAGTTAGTGCTTAGAAAACTAAATACCTGGAACATTTTTCCAATAATTTGATACACAGACTGAAACTAAATAAAGCTATTGTGTCAGAGAACACTATGAATGATTAGACCTTTGAACTGCTCTCCAAAAAATCTAAACAATCTACCTCACAGGTGAAGGAAAATGTAAAAAACCCTGAATTTGAAACTGAAAATTCAACATTTGAGAGGAAAAACATCCATTAAAAACCTAAGCACATACAGTCTTCAAGCAAAGGGGTTTCAATCAGCCAGAATTGCTGAAAAATAAGTGAATGATTTAAATCTTCCCTCCAGAGATGTGGAGGATACGCAACAGAAGTCTGCGTGCCATCTATCATAATCACAGGCACAACACATTTTTCCCATCTGCAGTACAGCTTGACCGTGGGGGAATGTGGTGTTGGCAGGGAGATGAATGTAAAGGCAGCCATACAGGAGCGCTTCTGATGGAGCATCTCAGGACAGATGGGATGGTTGCATGAGTTCTGAACAAAAGCCAGAGGGATTGGCAGGGGGCACTGGCTTATTGTTCACTGATGTCTTTTGACACAAGCCCCTTAGCATGGCCTGCTATTCTACATGTAAACACATTTTGTAATTCACACAATACAGACAGAGCAAAGCACTTGGGAGGAAAAAGGACTGTACCACAGGATGGTATGGAGGTGACAGCCATATCCCGAAGCAATGACCTTTTATAATCTTCCTTTTTAAAAACCTGACAGCTCAGCTCATGTTGGAACTAGGTTAATAATGAAGCATTTTGCCATTGGCAAGATCTAAATGATTTAAATGACTACAGAACTCATTCAAGCAAACCGAGTCCAATAGCGTTTAGGGTTGACTTTCATCTGAAATCAAAGCTTTAACTGTGAATGTGCTTAAAATTCACTGGATACATTGTCATTCTTGGACCAGTTGTTTAAAATCCATACACTGCTAGCCATTTTCTTATCATTTTATTCAATTTGTGCATTTGTTTGAATACTTTTCTCATTTTGCTTGATTGACTGATTAGATTTACTTATCTTATCTATTTTGTCATTTTCCAAACTGTTATTTCAAAGAAGCAATAGCATACATTGGAGTATACACTCTTTATTATAATGACTATTTTCTTGCTATTTATTTTGACTAAACAGATCACTATTTTTGGTTTTATACTTCTTACCATACTTCTTACCATGTTACTTTTATTTGTATTGTTTCACATGTGGCCAAGTTTTGCTATGATGTTCAGGCCTCAAGATACCACTATTTTGTCTCTTGAACAGCATGGGAAGACATCTTCATAGGTCTTTAAATAAATCTTAATTTAAATAAATCTTCTTTATGAATCTTACTACTATACTATTAGACAGATTCAGACAATAAAGAGACACACTAACACTGCCAAGGTTCGGCCCCACATAATTATTTCCAAATTAACCACATCAGTACTGGTGAACTGATTTATTCTCTTTTGACAGGATGGAGAACTTGGCTCTAAATCTTGATGTGTCTCAATGGTCAGGTCAAGTCACACATAGTCAGCCCACACTCCATGCACTTCTGATCTGACTCATTTCAACAGCCATGGCGTTACTTCACAAAACCCCCATGCTGTTTCACATTCATTTCAGCTTCAGAGGGGAACCCCTCTCTAAACTGTCTTTTCCAGCCCATAAAAGGAGAATCATTGGTGCTTCCTCCTTACTGTAATGCTTTTAAAAAAGATCATTTTCTTTGAAATGGAGACTGCAGGCTAATGGTCTCCTGGATGAAAGAACTGTCCTTTTGACAAAGTTTGTACACCCAGGTTGGATGTGCTTAACATTTATCATATATATATTCATTTTGAAAGTGCACCATTCCCAATCCCTAAATTATACAGGAAAGAACAACCCATCACTGGGTGCTGTTTAACAGTAGGCCAACAGAAAAGATGTCCTATGCTGATGAGAGCCTTTGTACAGTGGTGTTTTACAATGAAGAGAGTTACAATGGCAATGGATGTGCAGGGAAAATCAAAACAAGCAAATGTGTCTCTTCCCTGGAGTGGCTGATATCCATGCTAACGCTTGAGTGTTGGGTGGGAGGAAAGTGCCTGAGGCATTGATGAAATACAACTGTACAATCACCAGCAGGTGCTTTGTGTGCCTTTTTCAGAGTTAGACTTTCCTCAGCGCTTACTTGGGGGGAATTAAACTTAATAATTGAAAATCTTACGTACCATAAAATTTGTCTGGGATGGCATCCATCAACTTCTGCCTTTGAAAACAAACACAACTAGAGGCTGGCAAATTTTGGTGGAAAAGTGAAAGTTGGCATATGCTGTACAGTTCAGGACTTCACACTTCAGCAGGTCATGACCTATTTATTCGACTGCCATGTTAAGAATGTGGTCTGCTGCATTGTGAACCCAGAGTAAATGGGCTTCCTGTGATTCACTGTTTTATCTGTCACTGTCTCTCTGACCTGACCAATCCTAAGTCACTGCCAGTTTCAACCTTGCTGTCTAACTTAGGCTCGTGCAGGCGGTTTGGCGGCTCTGTGTTTAGATATTGGCTGGCCTACTTTTGGCTTCAGTTACAAGTACAAATGGACTCAACTGGATGGAAACACATTCATTCGCCTGTGAAGGCAGACTTTTCCAAGAGTTCACCGCATGTCCTCAAGCCATCTTGGTAATTTAGGCTGGCCAGCACTGGATGCTTTTGCCTGCTAACCTCCTACAACAGTATCCTCCTAGGGATGCACAAGTGGACACTCTTAGGGGGTGAAGTAGACAAAAGCATTTCCAAAGTGGCTGGTCACTGCTGCTCTATTGACCAGAGCAGGGAGCTTATTTATAGAGTTGGAGAGTGATGACAGAGGCAGTCATCTGAGACAGTACCCAACATCTTACTGACTTAGTGTAGCTGTAAATGAGATTAACATAATGATAAGAGTGCATTTCATCCGTGTCCCTGAGGGGCAATGTCAACACAAGACCCTCATTATTGAACTGAGATACAGGAGGCCCTCAGTAGCCAACGTGTCTGAGCGTGAAGAACCCCCCTGCTCCTCTTATCTGCTGAGTTCAAACACTTGAGCTGCTCTTCATTTAAATCCTGCATGTTATTGGTAAACATCAGAACGACCTTAGGAGTAATCACAGCAAGCAGAAGAAAGCATGCACGCAAAAGCAACACTGTTATTAAAATCTGTACAGTGAGGCTAAAATCACATTAGCTTTTATGTGATCAAACATGCACACGATTAATGGCCACAATACGATTCCTGCCCATCTGTCTGTAGGTCACTTCCCCTAATTCCCCTATTAGTCCACGGCACCTGAACCACTCAAATTACATAAGCCAGTTAAAACTCAGATTTTGGGAGCGCTCACATTGTGCAAAACCAAGAGCCTGCACAAAACGTAGCATTAACGTTACACTGGAAATGGAAGGGGAAACTCTCTTAGGCACAGTAAGGAATTAAAAGCATCCGGTCCTTTTGTAATAACTACAAAGAAATAACTGGAACAGTATTAGTCATATTTCATTTCTTCCTCTCGTGTCTTTATAATCTCCTCAGAAAATGGCAGGGTAAAAATGGAAGAGAAAGTGTAGCCTCATTCTGGCAAGCTCACTGTTTCCCCTGGATGGGGTGAGACCACCCAGCGTAGCACCTTCTAAAACACAAAACCAGGATCCAGGTGTGCTCTCTTGGGTTGAGCTTCAAAAACGGCAGCTCATTAGCATCTTAGGCTCTAATGAATTTGCTGCTTAAATAAGTCTCATAGTCGACCATCCATCAGCTTAATCATAGACACCCAGCCAGGCACACTTCCACCTCTGGCGCCATGGGATACAATATGAATATTCTAATTATTCAGTTACAGAACACTCCCCATGGCCAAATTCCACACATATGCACACACAGACACACACACACACACACACACACACACATACACACACACACACACAGAGTACATGGGGAATATGGTGCCGTAGCATTTAAACAGGTGAATTTCTATTCAGTGCCAACACTGATTAGGGACAAGCAGAGAACTTATGGGAAAATGTTGCCAAATAATGATCTCCGTAGGAGAGAAATAGAAAGAGTTTACAGAGACAAATCGCTACATTTTACAATTGTACGCTGCATTTTACAATTGTACGCTGCATTGCAGAGAAGCAGCCTGACTCTTATGTACAGAAAGATGCTGCCATGTCTCTATGATCTTTTTAATAAACAGCAATATTTTATGTAGCAAAACATTCCTTAATGAATTATATTATAATTGATCATTTTTAACCTCTGTACCGAATTAACCGAAATAACATCTGTACATGTGTTCTTGGCGTCATACAGACAAATAACTGAAGACCTAGTTTTTTATATTTCAGTTGTTCCATGACACAAACCCATCAATGGTTTTCTCTGAGTTTAACCTGAGAAATACTGCTGTGTATATTTAGCTTTCTACTTATCATGTGTTTTTTTCTTTTCCTAACAGTGGTACACTTCTTGTACATTAAAAAAACTGAACGCCTTGCATGAAATAAGATCTAAACAGGAAAGAGCATGTGTTTGTAATAAGAATGTCATGAAAAAAAGAAAAAAAAAGACAGACACACACCTTGAAATAATGCACCCCATATGCCCGCTGTGTAAGATGAAGTTGTGGCAATGAAAATAAAGCAGTGTTTCTCAGCCCTGGAATACTGCTACTCTGCACTTTTCCCTTGCTCTCAACACATCTGACTCAACTCATCAGCTAATTAAAAAGGCCTTAATGATTTTAAAAATGAGCATTATAGCAGGGAAAAGACTAAAACACATATTGCAGGGCCCAAGCTTAGCTTGTTTTTCAACACTGAAAGGAATATGGTAATGTGGAACACGGTGTCTGAGATGTTCATTTTGCGTGCGTGTTTTTCATCACACCATTACACTGCTTTCTTATACAAATCACTCACGGCAGCATGCACACACACATTTACAGGCTGGCTTGAAGAGTGAAATTCGTATATATGCTTTCAAAGTGAACACAGTACTGCAGTATGGCCCAATATGTCTTTGTTGATAACACTATTTCAGCACAACCAGAGAAAAGACATGCACCTTAATGATACACACATCCACGTGCATGCTCCTCTCTGGTCACAGATATATAATACTGTATAAGAACTGTTTAACAGTTAACTGTATAACCGTCTTTCTCTCTGTTTCCATGCTGTTTTCAACTTGCCCTCATTGACTTAGCCCTACCATTTCCCCTTGGGGGAATTCCTGACAGCATTAGCAGATTCCTTGGAGGGGTGAAGGATTACGTCAAATTGCAAACTTCAGTAGTAGAGTGTACAGAAACCAATGAGAAACCATTGCTTTTCCAGAGAAGGCTCTTCATAAGCCTAAGCAATAGGTGGTATTTAATATTTAAGAACTATACCATTTGATTTTCTGTGCTCAAATTAGGCTTTGCATAGCAAGTTTGTTCATCTGTTGTACAAGAAGGATGATGTAACTTTATTTGACTTTATGGTGCTGCACAGCTACAGCAGACGCGTAATGCAAAAGGCTTACTATTTTAAACCTGAGGCTGAAGCCAGAAGATGCATGCAATGTTTTGATTCAACAGAATGCATTACAATGATAGTTCCACTAGGCAATTAACGCAGTGTGGCCAGCCTAGGAATGGGTAAAAGCCCTCGCATTTGAAAAACTGTCCCTTAGTTATTCCTCTCCGCCCCTGTCCTGTTGAGTGACTACTAATGCAGGTTTTATGCACTTCGGAATCATAAGGCGAAGTTGGCAAAGCGTACGATAAAACAGTACTGAAATACAGAGTTTCTTTCTTGATCTCTCTCACTCTGACTCTGGGTCACCTCTGTGAATTCCTCTCAGGGGGAAGGCGATACCAACAGCATCAAAGCAGTAATGCTATCCTCTGTGTACACAAGCCAGAGATATACAGGCCACAGATAGAAGTCCGGGTGTAATTATTTGAATGTCTACTTCACCTTGTCTGCTTGTCTGGATGTTCCGCTTTGTGTATATAACTCACATTTTGTCCATCTGGCAGTTCACTTCTTACTCCTAAATAAGTGGTGGGCTGTCTTTTGAAATTAAATGAATTAATGAGTTGTCATGATGACATTTGGAGTTAACCTTTGCAACGCTACAGAAAATAAAAATGTTTTAGAAAATCTTAAGCCTGATTTTTTATTGTAATGTTGTTTGGCGACTATAACCCACAAGAAAAATGTTTATCTGTTTGCTTCACTTTGTGCCATGTTTGAACGCCTTAATCATGGTGAAATCGCTGTAATGCACAGCATCTTGTGGCTTATTCCTTTAGTTCTGCATTTAAAACGACTACAAACTGATGAGCCGAAACTGTAGCTTGCATGGGGATGCTGAGCGTTGAACCTTGTCATTTGACCTCTTGTTGACCTCAGTTGGTCAGCTTGTAATTCTCTATGTTGGGGAATTAACATGCTAATGTAATCTTTTCATTGGCTGGCACAGTTACCACTGCTGACATTATCACTCACAGCACTGCCACTGAATCTCTACAATAGACTTGTTCTCTATTGATCTGTTATCACTGATGACCCATGATAACCTCTGAGCCTAAGCCCTTGTTGCCAGAAAACGTGCTCTCTATTCCAGCTCAAACTTGCTCATCAGTGTTGTGATTTATGTGACATGCCATGGCCCGTGCGGTGGATTTGCTGCAGCGAAAATTGCGGGTAATCTCCTTGCAGCCTGTGGCCAAACACAAGGGAGATTTTTATGACTGCTGATAGCAAAGTAGCTTGCAAATGTATTCTGTTTGAAGTGAGTGAATGCAAACAGGCTTATAGCAAACCCTCATAAAACTGCTTATTCACTGTGTGTACTGTGAACTGCTATCATGATCTGGCTGCAATATGCAAATTTTAAAATGTTTGTACCAGTCGGAACTTTACAGTATCATGACCACTTAGTGAGTTGAGGAGCACAATTTGATTACTTTGGTCAAAGACTTTAAAGGAATAGTTCACCAATAACACAATTTACATACATTTCCTTTTACTGCAGATGTAGTCCATTAGCCAAGATATATTTGGTGCCTGAGGTTTGCAGGTTTGGCTTTGCACTAAAGCTATAAGTCTAATATGACTCACAGAAAAATACTTTGGGTGAGATAGACTTCTATTGCTTTTAGCTACATTAGCTTCCAGAGCTAATCTCATGACTTCGCTGATCAAGAATGTCAGTGTAAATTCAATAAACCACACCTGAAACCATGTCACACTAACTGATACATGAGTGTGTGGCATTGACTGATTCCCACCATTTAAAATCTATTGAAATACAATCACAACACTAGTACTTTAGCCATATTGCGTAAGGTGCATGTAAGCTCTGTAGCGTGCACATTCACAAACATGCATGAGAAAGCACATATGTCTGTTTACTCTGTGTGAGAGAGACAGGGTGTAATGCACGGCTCATTGTTTTTCACAGTACAATAATAATGCATTCCCCTCTGTCAGGACCTGCCACTTCACGCTGGGAACCTTCTGCTGCTCGGCTCTAGCACTTTCTCACAAATGCCACCAGATGTCTGCAGGGGAGAAGCTACTGTATTGTTCACATGTTGCAGTGCCAAGTCTTGTGACCATGCAATAACAAGGCTACGCATTGTCTGCGTGGGGTGTGAACTGTACAAAATGGGTGTATTTTGTGAAATCCTTGTCCAGATAATATTTGTTTCCTCTGATACTGACAGTTGACAGCCACAGCTAATACTGGAATGTCCCTGGAGGATGGTATCATGTTGACTGAGGAAATCCACATGTTTCCACATGTTGGTCAACCGATTGTTCCTAGTGAAGAGTGAAAAAACGCTAACAGTCAGTCAGGTCTGGCAGGATTCTCCACAAGAAGGGTGAAACTATAATGGCATCACTCTCTTTTTTTCACTCTAATCTTATTTTGGTGACCATTTATCTTATCGGTATACTGCTTCTTTTCTAGCTTCAAAGACCTCTTGTTTTAGTTTTATGAAATGTACTGAAAATTTCTGAAGTACAAGAGCATAACAGAGCTCTGGCATTCTGGTTAAAAGGGCACATGAAAAAAAATCTTCTTGTTTTTGTTTTTAATTTAAGAGTTTCATGAGGCAGTCAAATTGTCTAAATATACCACTGACTTCAACATTCAAACGATCTACATATAAAAACAGGCAAAACAGCACAAATGTAACTAACAGATTTCATGATATAACAACAATGCATTTCTATATAATTTCCTATACCCCCTACAGCAGTTTAGCCCTGCCTAGGCTCTTTAAACCCCTTGAAAACGCTCTGTGAAAAGCCCTGTAATTGCCATAGAACTGTTATGGAGGTTGTTCAGACCGCAAAAAAATTTGTTTGCAGTCAAGTATCTCGTTTCTAAAAACAGGTTCTTTAAAAAAGTATCCACAGAAAGACTCTCAAGGAAAAAGAACACTTAATCCTAAAACATAGGATTCTCCAGTCAGGGAACTTGTTAGTGATGTGCTTTACAAAGTCTACAAAGGAGACCAACCTGCAAAAATAGTAATTAGGTACAGGACATGACTGCAAGTCTGTACTTGGAAAATTCATGGTGTCATGCACATTGCAAAATGAGTAATGAGTTCTCTACAAATAGCTACTGGATATGTCACCAATATTAGCCCTGGTGCCTTCATTTATACTCTTACATGAACAGCTCTTACAGACCCTGTAGTGTGTTGGGACAGACTGGTACAGCCACGAGCTGTGTCATGCCTGGACACACACACACACACACACACACACTAGTGCCTGGCACAGAGCGGACGTAGCTCCACAACAGACCTGTAACACGAAGCTGCCTACCTCTGCAGCTGCACCTCAGCCCCCACATATACTGCAGCGAGGTGGAGGAAGCCCACGTGTTCCATTACAGGCCACATTTTAAACACCAAACATACTCATCTGAGCTGCCGTAAAAACTGCATATGTAAGAAAACAGTCACCTACACAGTAACACACATTCACTAGGCTGTGGTTATTTTCTCTTCACACAACAACCACAAGAATTTTGCAATTAAATTTGCCTTCACAAGGTGTGGGGTCCTTAAAGCCCCCATTTTCCAGTGGCAGTGAGGAAAAGATAAAGCATGCATGGTGGGAGATGCAATCTCCAAATGTTTATTACAGAATGTAAATCACTGGCCTATGAAAGTATGCAGCAGTGGTACAATCCATCACCCCAGTAATGAGTGGCTCAAAGTGTAATCAGTTTAACTTCTTCTTGGAGGAACGTCAGAATCGATTTAAACAGCCTGGGTTAACATCTACTGCTGTACTGTAGTTATTCATGCAATAAGAAGGCCCTTCCACAGCAAGGAATTTACTGTAACTCTGTGGTGTGATTTTGTCTTTAACTAATTAAATGGTCCACTCTAAATGCCTTGTACATTCAACTTAAATTTCTCTTTGCACTAATCCAGTTTCACTGCTTCTGTTGGAAACTATGCAAAGAAAGTGTGACTTATTATCTGAACCATTTATCCTAACCAGGGTTGTGGGTGCTGGAGCCTGTCCCAGTGTCCACAGGACAAAGAATAGGAAAACACTCTGGACAGGTCGCCAGTCCATCACAGGACAGCTGCTTCCTTTGTCTTTATCTTTAAAAATATTTAATGAATAATCTTTTTTAAAAAATACACTTATCCTGTATGAACAAAAGCTTGTAGAAGGAGGAATAATGGCTAACTTTGTTATTGATTCATGGAACAGCATTTTATTCCATGCAACTTTAGATCATTCCTGTAGGTGATCACGAAATGTTAAAACAATGTACAGGGTGGCTGGCACTTTCAAACAGCGTGAAAAGATCAAAACAGAAGGTTTTGATATGACAGTTAAATTTTTTTATGTATGTAATACAGATACAAACACAAGGGTAAAGCAACAGCTGTGTCAAATGTGGAAATCAGACGCTAAAAATAAAATAAGACTCATGAGCAGTCACTCTAATCTGATGATATATAAGGCTCCAGTGGCATCATCTGCCTCCCTAAGATCACAGTATGGCCAGCAAACATAATGTTGCACAAGACTTGAAGGAAGGTTAGCCAAGAATGGGTGCTTGACTGGAGGGAGCATCATTCGATTATGTCATCCCACACAGAGAGAAAACCACAGGCCTCTTGACACAGAGACATGAGCCACAAACCTTACGGACACTGAGTCACTGGAATTTCACTGCCATGTCAAACCAAGACCCAAAGGAAAAATTGAGGTCTGCTTGTATTGTAAAAACCCCAAGTCACATACATAAACACAGTGAACGCACTTGATGAGAGCAAAGGCTCCACGTACAATGCTTGCGGTCACCACTCAAGCCCTGAAACAAACAAGAGTCATAAAAACTCTTCAGTTCTCATACTGTAGTCAAACTATGGCACTCAAACACAAGTCCCAATAGTGACTGCAAATCAAGTCTGTTCTTCCTGTATCTGAGACTCTGCACTCTTGGATTTTGGCCCAAACATCCTCATGCAGGCTAAAGTAATATACACAGATGATGTCAGAGCCTGGGCGAGCAGCCCAAAAGATCAATTAGCTGGATAAACATAATAGTAGGGCTTCTTGCGAGGTCCATCAACATGCAGAGAGGACAACTCCACTTTGATTTAGTCTGAAGACTTGAAAAATGTCTAAACAAAACACTCTCTGCCAGCTAAATCTTTTCTTAATGTGTACAAAGGTTTATATGGCTACATGCACACAAGAGGGACACACAGTCTAAATGAAACCTGCTGATATTATGCGGGACAGAGATCTGACACATGTGAATGAGTGAAAAACAAACATGCTCGTATAACAATGTGTGTATATGTAGACCTTTATGTATATACATGTATGTGTATGCGTATGTATGTGTATGCTTATATGTGTATTCATATGTATATAGTACTGACCAAAAAATTGTCCATCTGGAAACACTGTTGTTACTTTAACTTACAGTAAAGTATAAAGTTGTGTTCCCTTCTCAAAAGTCAATATTTTGGGGATGCAAAGTTTTGTTAGGTCAGTGATATGTTCTCCTAGGATGTGAATATGTGTTTGGTTGTGTGTTTACACTTCTCTACAACTTTCCTTCAGGCAATGTATGCGTGGTGCTGGCGCTGTTTTGTGTTGTTACTATTTATTTCTACTGTCTGTTGACTGCTAAGTACTTCACTGGGGGGGGGGGGGGTGTCACACTGAGTACTCAGGGAGACCTGTTGCTGTGAGGAAGCCCCTTCTCTCGGGAAACTTACCGCTGGAATTTTTCCCACAGATGAGGTGTTGGTACGGCTGAAGCAGCCCGTAAAGCTCAGAGTCATTGTTAATGGCCTGCTCGAAGGCCTCCATGGTGAAGGTGGGCATTCCGTTGCCCTTCTCCACGTCTCGGAGCGCGCGGCTGAGCACCTCGCAGAAGAGTGTCTCGATGCACGCGGTCAGGTAGATGGCCGCGTGCTCGTGGACCCTCACGGCCACGCTGCTCTCCACCATCCAGCGGAAGAAGCGACCCACGGAGAGCGAGAGGCCGCAGCGCTCCGACTTCCCGCGGCCGTGTCCGTGCTCCGTGCTCATGCTGTAGAGCGAGAGCGCTCCGAGCGCCGCGGGAGCGCACCGCGCCGCCAACGTCCACGAGAGCACAATGCGCGCGGCGCTCTGCACCTCGTAGCGCGTGCACTTTGCGTAGCGCGCGCTCAGCCGGCGCGCCTCCCGCGCTATTCTCGCCAGCGCGCGGCTGACGAGCGTCGAGAGCCTCGCGAGGAGCGCTGAAGGCGCGCCCCCGCTCGCATGCTTCCACGTCTCGTCGCGCAGGAGCGCGCGCTCCACGTCGCCGAGGCTCCAGGGCACGTCCTCGAGTTCGGGAAGCCGCGCGCAGTGGCCGCAGCACTCCAGCGCCTCGCCGGCGGCGTCCTCGTCCGCCCCGGCCAGCGCGCCGCGCGCCCCGTTCTCCAGGCTGCCGCGCGCGCCGCCGGGCACGTGCCAACAGCAGTCGCCGCTGCAGCCGTGCGCGTGGGACGCGTGCGCCTCGGAGCAGCACAGGGACAGGTTGGACGAGCGGAACGAGTCGGCGGCTCCGCCGTAGCCCGAGTCTAGCGTAAGATCCTCCAGCGTCCTCGCCACGGATTTACCCCTCTTCGCCATGGCCCGGCTTCATGCTGCCCGTGAGCTCATCGGCCACGAGAAATAAAGTTCAGCTGAGTACAGAAAAAACAGAATAGATCCAGCTTGTATGGGACCGGTGTGACTGCGTGTGTGCGAAAAGTGAAATCCGAGGTTTTGGTCTTGATCGCATGTAACTTCAGCAGAGCATCGGTGTGTGTGTGTGTGTGGCTGTGTGTGTGTGTTTCGCTGTGTGTGCGAGCGAGTGTGTGTGTGGCTCACTTGCTGCACCGCAGCAGACGCGCTATAGTAAACGAGCTGAAGGAGGAGGGGCCGCGGATTTATTTCCCACCCGTTTTCAGGCAGGGCCTCCCACAGTGCTGGGAAACACCGCCCCTCTTACTCAGCGTTACTACCTCGCTCAGAAATCGGGGCGGGAGGATTGGTCGTTATATTTATGGACCAAAACATGAGGCCTGTGCTGAAGAAGCAAAACATACACTAAATGGATAATATGGAGTTGGTCTCCCTTCACAGCTATAACGCTCTTATTGGAAGATTTTCCACAAGATTTTGGAGTGTTTCTGTGGGAATTTGTGCAGATTCATTCTGTAGAGCTAATAAGGTCAGGCACTGATGTTGGAATAAGAAGGTCTGTCTCTGTATGGACCAGTCAGGTTCTTCAACACTGAACTAATCCAGCCATGTCTTTACGGAGCTTGCCTTGTGCACTGCTCTGTGCACTGTCACGCTGGGATAAAAAAGGGTCATTTACAAACTATTTCCACTATGTCCAAAATGTCTCTGTGTGCTGAAGTATTAAGACTGCCCTTCACTGGACGTATCCCAAAGCCTAAAAAACAGGTCTGTCTCAATACTTTTGTCCATTTAGTGTATGTGTTACATTGACACCCCCCAAATGTCACACATTTTTTTAACCTATCTCGCTAAACTAAGCATCACCCAGGTTTGGTTTGAGCTATCAAATTGGGTGAATACTTAATTGATGAATACACAGCTTGTAGCCATGAATTAGTAAACAAAATTTTGTGTAACACATAGAGTCAACATTTGTATTTTTTATTTAACAGGCAGAAAATTTAGATATTTCCATAATTGCCATATAATGGTCAATTAATTTAGTTAAGTTTATGCCAGGAAAAGCTGCTGGGTTCTTTTACACAACACCAATGTTGAGAAATTCTCACCAGTGGGGCTTAATCCATTTGAATTCACAGACACATGCAGAATCAGAACTACATGAGAACTAATATACAAGGTGGCAATGGGTGAAGGCTATATGTAAACATCAGTAAATTATATAAAGCTGCAACACTGGTGACAACATTATTGTTTACATTAACACAAAAAGCTGTTTATATGTTATATCAACTTAGTTGACACATAGACCTTTTCAGGTCATTTAGATTTAGTCATTTTGAGCTAGCTGACTTGCTATATGACTTATAAACTTATACGTAAGAAGAGATGATTAGTTTCATTATTCACACTGAAAGTCAATAATGGTATGCACAATCACTCTCTAATCGCACTATAGATAACCATGTCTTATATTTATTACATATGAATTACACAGCAGAGACCTGAATATGTAGCTCAGAGGTGTCCTGTCTTTTCTACAAAGGGTATGGCTCAAATTTGACTGTAATGAAAATTTCTGGTTTAGACACTGGTAAATAATTAAGTCACAGCTTTAAATCTTTTTTTTACATATATTATCTTTTGCAAAATGAGCGTTAACCGTAACATTCATAATGTATTGGACTTCTCAGCCAATAAACTTGATGGAAAATATTATGTAATTAATTATGCATTGTAACCTAAAGACGGTTTTACAATTCATTGTAAAAGTAGAGAAGTGGTTGGCTTTCTAAGTTGCAATACAGATATTAAATCGAATCCAAACTACAAACTACTGACTTTCTGAGCAGGGATTCCTAGTTTAGGGGCATTTTCTTTGTTTTGTCCCTGGGTTTCAAGCTTTAGTTCAATGCAGTACACTCTCAGACAACAAAAGAAGTTAGTTAGCACTGTTGGGGCAGCTGGTAGCATAGTGGTTAGGGCGTTTGCCCTGTGATCAGGAAGTTGTGGGTTCAATTTCCAAGATTGCTAAGCACCTCTGCTCCCCAGGCACTGCCTACTGCTTCACTTGGTGAATAGGTCAAAGGCAGAGGAAGAATTCAGGTGTGAAAGAATCTTCACTTACCTTGTTGTTACTTTAACTAACATTTATTTGACAAATGATGCAGTTACACCAGTTAAGGTTACAAAACATTATATGAGTTCTGGGAATCTTGGGCCAGTTATGCAAATGAAACGCCACTGCCTCTGTGTTTTACCAGTTTTTACACATCAGTTAGATTGCAATTAACATGGGGCACAGTCGGGATACCATTAGCCAATCCCTGAGCAAGAGCCAGAATACCATTATCCAATCCTGGTACAGGAGGCGGGGCTTGTCTGAATACGGGTGCATGGACCATCTGGGTGCTGCTGCACACATCCAGCAATCGGACAGAGCTAGGACTTCAAAGCCCAAGCAGCACACTGGTGTTCTGTGTACTGGTCCAGAATTATGTGTTTTTAACTCCATTAAGTTTGCAAACACAGGATGGACTACTGGATGTATGCTACAGCACGAGATCTACTAGTGCTGGAATCCTGTAGCGTTGAATAATTAACCTGATAAAATTAACATTTAAAATTCAGTTTCAGTGAACTGATGAGAATTCTGTTCCCTAAATGTACATTTTGCCAAGTGGTTTAGAGAACAGTCATGACTTGTTCAGTGACATACCGTTTTATGTGTGGCCTATACTTTTCCTGAAAATGAATCTGAATGAGAAGGAATATCATGTACCTTCTTGATCAATGCAGATCAATACACATTTTCTTAAGATATTTCACTTTAAATCCACCAGGCCACAGAGGGCAACGTATGTTTGTGGAGAAATGGCAGGGATCACATGAACACCTGTCTTGTCCAGAGATGGAGCTGAAGGTAACAAGACTCTCGCCCATTAATAATGAATGGCATGCATAATGTATCCTTTACCCTGAATGGGGAATTCTTGTGGGCTCAAAGGCATTGATACAGCCTGTGAAGGTCATTCACGTCTCTTGGATGGAACTGTAGATCATAACAAACTATTCAGATGTTTAGCTTTTGTAGGAGGTCTGAAGTATTAAAAAGCATTCAACATTTAAGACACTAACAGAGTTTACTTTCAGGCTGTAGAAAATGGTTTCAGGCAGAAGAAGAGGCCTCACATCAGGCACTAATAGAAGTGTGGAACCTGAAATAGATTGCACCAGGTTTTTTTTATCTAATCAACGAAAGTCTTTTAAATTCTACTCAACAGAGACGATGCTGTCAGTGAAGCGCACGTATGTAACAAAGGAATGAAAATTAGCCTAGCTGGCCTACTTAACTTATTTATTGAACTTTCTCCTATAATACATAATTTATCCAGGCGTATTTGTCTTTTTATCATATATATAACACGGTGTGTCACAAAACTCAGTTTTTGATAGTATTCTGCCATCTAGTGTTCATTTTTATTCTCTGAAGTGTACACAGTACGTGTGTTTTTGTCATATTATTGTATACACTATAAATATAAATCAGTTCACTTGGTTTAAATATGTTAGAACACACACTCAGTTCTGCGTAATGTTTAATAATCACTCTAAATACACTCTAAAGCATATGACAGTATACTTAGAGCATTTAAAAGGCAGAAATGGACAAAACAGTGCACATGAAGACCATTTAAAATGTCTTGTCAATACAACAGAATAGTGACTGTTTTGGTGACTTCAACCTGGTTTTGGTATAGAAATGAATAGTTTGGCAACAAATCAAATGCACACAATTTTCCAATTATCCTAGGTGCAATCAATCAGCCAGGACATGTTTTAATTTTGTTAAAAAAAGTTTCATGGCCCATGGCCCAAAAAAAAGTAAATATATTCTCTTAACTCTCAATTTGTCAGACCTCATCCTGCCTTTCAATAAGGAGGTACAAACTTGTCAGTATGGCTCAGGGCACCATGCTCTGCTATGAAAATGAGCAGTGTGTAGCTAAACAGTAGAGCTATTTACTTATTCATTTATTTACCATTTATTGATTGATTGATTTATTTGTTTGTTTATTTTGACAGTAACCCTCATAAATACATCAATAAATACTGTACAGAATTTGGACCAAGATCAGTCCTTCTTATGTCACTCCTTAAATTGAATTTTTACAGCTCACAGTAAGTCATAAACCTCATCAAGAGTCTGTACCACTTTAACAAAGACCGGGATGCAGTTTATCGGCACTAAGACATTTTTAGGAGATGTATATGATCCTCATCTGATCCTGATAAGTAATTAACATTATTATTACAAACATATTGTACTTTTAATACACAGACTGAGCACTGAGCACAAGAATCTAATAAGGTCTAATATAATCAGATATGCAAAATGGACAAATTATTGAGTTCAGGTGGCTCCTTTTTTTAGTGAGGGGCAATCTAAATATTTTTCAGCAAACCAAGACATTTTGCACAACACCATGCTTCTAACTTTGTGAACACAGTTTGGAGAAAGCCCTTTTCTATTCCAGCAAGACTCTGCCCGAGTGCACAAAGCAAGGTCCATAAAGACATGGTTGGATGAGTTCAGTGTGGAAGAACTTGGTCGCACACAGAGCCCTGACCTCAGTCCCATCCAATACCTTTGGGATGAACTGGAACGGAGATTGCGAGCAAGGCCTCCTCGTTCCAACATCAGTGTCTGACTTAATAAATGCTTTACAGAATAAAAGGGCTCAAATTCACACAGAAACACACCAACATCTTGTGGAAAGCCTTTGAAGAAGAGTGGAAGCTGTTATAGCTAAAAGGAGGGGACCAACACCAGATTAAAGTCTATGTATTTCAATGCAATGTCATTAAACTCCTTGTTGGTGTGATGGTCTTGCATCCCAACACTTTTGTCCATAAAGTGCACTCATATAAACTCTATGCGTGGAGGAACCATGAAACTCTCGCCTTAACTCATGTGCCTATCCGGGTATTTCAGCTCTGTCCAATCAGATCGTAGAACTCGCTAACACGCCAAAATAAGCCCGCATGGACATTTGCCATTATTTATTATTATACGCGTCTAAACGTGTAATTAAGTAAGTAAATGTAAACTAAATTACATATGTTTGAGAGCGCAATGTTCCGCGTGTTAATGAAACCCGAATTAAGCCTGTATGTAGATGTATTTTGACAGCACAACGTCCACACCATGAAAACGTGACCAAGCATTACGTGTGCGCCTGATTCTGACCAATCCGCTTCGACTAGCGGGGCTGTGGGCGGAGCCAGTGACGACTAAATTAACTGACATTTACAAAAGGGCAACTGAGAGAGCTGGGAGTACCGACTACGGAGCTTGGAGAACTGGAGACGACGGCCATCGGGACCACCCGCCTCAAACACAGAACATTCGGATAACATTTCGACGCTCTCAATTTGGTGTCACTTTCTATAATGGTATTTTGCAGTGCTGTCTGGTTTAGCCAGCAGAGCTAACACGTCAAATAACAGACAATAACAGTAATACTAACATTAGCTGTCTGCTACAGTAACCGTTTCTGGCTCTGAGTGACAAACAAGGACTTGTTTCTCGGGTGCTCTTTGCATTTTTGACTTTTTCTTTTTTTACCCCATCAACTCGGTGCGGGTGAATTTGAAGAAGAAACTCCATAACCAGTACTAGAGGTTTATTTTTAATCGAGTAACTGCTGTATGTGAACAGTGTTTGAAGTGTCTCTGGATGATTCAGCACACAGACGCACCGAGACCCGTCTCCAGCAGCAACAACAACAACATGGGAAAAGTATTTCTGGAGCAGGGTTAAATTAATTTATAAAGGCGATCGTGCTTGTTTGACTGTCTGAGACTCTGAATAGAAGGTCACACTTGCTGGTGAGCTGCGATTCCCGTGGTTGGGAGTGTTACTGATATTACAGACACCTACTGCATCGGAGGGCGAGATCTGGGAGTTATGGTGGTCAACACGGTGCACTGGTTCAGGAAGGGATTACGTCTGCACGATAACCCCTCTCTCCGTGACTCCATAGCTGGGGCAGACACTCTACGATGCGTTTACATTCTGGACCCCTGGTTTGCAGGCTCGTCCAACGTGGGGATCAATAGATGGAGGTGAGTAAGTTGGCCCTGGCGCCGTAGCACGTGTTCCCTCCCGCTAAGGCATTTTACAAACTGGAAAAGCATGAATTAAGACATAAAAAAGTTGTGCAAAATGTACAGACATCTAACTTTTGTCTGTTAATGTGTATAAACATATTACAGAGCAATTGTAGCTTTTTGCCATACTTCTGGCTGTGCAGACTTGTGTACCAAAATTGTCTACTACTTAATAGATACAATGTGCTGAAATTGCAACTTTTAATTAAGATTCAATTTGGGCTTAAAATCAGTGACCGAACAAACGGTTTTTAATTATAACTTGTCTAAATCCATATGTATTATCAGTTATTCACAGTAAATGAGGTTCATACCCATTAGGATGTGCAGTGAGTCAGTATGTACAGTAGACTCCTCCACCACTGTCCTGGGTTAACCTTGGTAAACCCAGGTATGTGAAATCAGTGTAAAATAAGGTCAAAATTGATCTTTAAGATCAGTACTGTAATACATCTGCTGTATTCCTGCAATTGTTTCATCCCAAGCTTGACTAATTAACAAATTCTAACATTAAAGCCTAGTCCTCCAGGATATACTGTTCTCCTTTGTTCATATAAAAGGGAAAATCACAGTATAAATGTGTCTGGACACAGTTTGGCTGCAGTTGCAGAGGTATGTCCTGGTTTAAGAATAGTACTCGTCTGTAGTAATGGGAATCTGCCTGCATGATGGGAGATCCTCGTGGAAGGCTTGGCCATTTACTCCTGTAGCTTTGTGATGATGTAACGTCAAACGGCCCCACGTCTCCCTCGCTGGTGCAGGGCAGACATAACTGGGTCAGTGTGTCAGCAGAGGCAGTTACCACATTCCCCTGTAAGGCCTGACCTACTTTCCCTCCTCCTCTGTACAGAGCTGCTGGCACTTCACTTATGGTAGCCACTGTTCTGAGGCAGCTGTGTTCAAAGCACCACTCCCTCAGAGACCATGCGGGGAGCACACACACTGTATACGGTGTTCCCTGCATGACTGTGTGTCATACTGTTAGCACAACCTTCAAGTCATTCCAAAGTCTGTGCCATTACATTCTTTTTGCACAACGTATTGGATATCCTGAGCTTAAGTGTGAAATAGTGCTCCTGACCATCAAGCTCTTTGACTGTGTACATGTAACTGCTTTTTACAGTAAAGTAATTGGGACTGCCCTTCTGGAAATCTGCACCTTTTTGTGTAGGTTAATGAATCATCTTTGAGCAGTCTATGTTACAGATTAGTTGTTATTCCTTCCTTTGTCTCCTGTTGACCCTCCTGCTTGCTGATGCACGTGGGCTACTTTTAAAGTGCCTTTTAGATTTAAGACTTTAGTAGTTATTTGTCTTGTTAATAATAAACACTTGTATACCTGAAGCTTAAAGGAAGACCATAATAATGTTTCATATCCAGCCATGGTAAGTATGCCATATGTCATTGTGTCCTGGCCAGGCCAGGTTGGAATGGATCAGACGTCTGTGAAAAGGCTGCAGACAGGCTGGACTGGATCCCGCCCTGCTGACCCAGTCTCGTTGTGATATCTCTGATAGGCCAGAAGAGCCACAACTGCAGCTCAGACAGGATTTAGTGCTTATGAGTCTATTTGGGCCTGATATCACAGTCCAGCTAGAAATGCATTTCAGGGTTTTCTTAGTGAAGGTCACTTAGTGGTACTTTTGAAAGAAGATTCACTGGTCTCTGAAAGTTTTTAGAGGTCTCGGTTTCATGCACAATGATCAAGTGAATTAATGAAGAGCATTATAAATGAGAATGAAATGAATGATAAATTATACCTTTTTTACTAAAAGTAAATAACTAACCCCCTATCTCCCACATCTTTTAAAGTTTAGATTTTGAGGAGTGGCTTGCAAAAATAACATAATTTAATGGTCATGCTTGTTTTGGAGAGAGTTACATCTTAAATGATGATTTGGACTGTAAATGCCCTTGGTGATGTAGATGCCCATGGAATTGCATGGTATTGCAGTTATTTCATGGATTCCATTAAGTCCTTAAACCTTCAGACTTAGACCTTTTACTTAGTTGTGGCTGTAAATAGTTTATAACTATGGTTATGCAAGTGATGTAGTTATGAGAATGTGGAACTGAAGTGTGAGTTTGCATATAGGCCTTTGCAGTGTAAGTGGTAAAAATAACCAATCCTGGTGTTTCATTACTGAATTCAGTGCAAAATCAATCTTTACTTTCAGATTTTGCAGAGCCTAAAATAAATTATATAATTGTGTTGGTGGCTCAGGTTGACATCTGTTTGAATGGGGAAACTTAAAGAAAAGAGAATAAACTGAGGTACACTGTTTATGTGGAGCCAGCGATATAAAACATGCAGTTTGTACGGAGGAAAATATGGAGCCAGTTGCACTTAGACATTTAATGTTGGTAATGATTGAAGAGGACTTTCATTTTTTTGTTAAGTGACCATGTGTCACACGTGAACACACCACAGCACACAGTGTGAACAGCACGAAATTCTTCCTCTGCATTTAACCCATTCACCAAGTGAAG
>JBBPDC010000019.1:12445750-12459611 GCA_037974485.1 Hemigrammopetersius urotaenia
ACAGGATTACATTAAATCAAAGAGAGAAATAAATGAATACATTGTGAATAAATGTAAATCAAACAAAATGATTGCAGCTAAAGGAATACATTTAAATCTTCCCCAACAACACGTACACAGGTATTTCTGAAAACTGAGGTTTTTCTATGCGTTTTTGGCCTTTCGTCCACACGGTAACGGTGTTTTTGGGTCAGTGAAAACATAGGTTTTTAAAAACTCCGGCCCAAGTGGCGATCTTTGAAAACTCCGTTTCTGCATTTGCGTGTGGACAAGAAAAACGAAGATTTTGAAAAACGGACCATTTCGCGTTATACTGTGCGCCACTCATATAACGTCATAGTATGCGCCTTGGTTGTCATCTAAAATGCCTGACATGTACAAAATACTGTGGCTCTCAACTGCGTTAGAAGTGTTGGTATGTTTATACTCATGCGCGGAGTTACTGTCCATCCAGTATAAAGTGCATAGACGTCAGAGTCAGCTTCGGATGCTATTACATTCAACACTGTGTGTCCGAATCCGCGCACTTGTGCACTTTTAGTGCGTGATTTTAGGGCGTAGTGCACTGACACTGAAAACTGAGCTAAAACTCATTGCACTGAAAGAACCCGGCAAACAGTGAAATACAAACCCAAGCGGAGGCAGCTGGTTCGTATAAATGTAAGTAACGTTACTAAAGCTATTTTACTGACCTACACTGCGGTAAAACCGGCAGATATTCTGGCGGCTGAAGAATCGCGAGCAAATGTTAGTCCGTCATTTCCGCTTAGTGCAAAACGTTAGTGTTCCGTTTAGGACAGCACTGACCCACAGCAGTGCACACTACGCACTAAATCTCAGTGCACTGACGGTAGTGCGCGATTTCGGACACACCCACTGTCTCTGCCCTGTGCCCGCCGCCCATGTCGGCGCCGGTTTTGGACGAGACCTGGGGGGTATTCCATGAAACAGGATTAAGGGAAAGTCGGACTTTCCCTTAATCCTGTTTCATGGAATATCCCCCGGTCGGAACAGTGGTTGGTGGTTTACTTTTTGTGCTATTGCTTGTCTACCAGAAACAGGTAATTATGCTCCCCTCCAAGGCTTCCGATTGGTCACCAATGCTATACGGTTTAAGGTTATATCGCCACCTGCTGCCTTGGCATGCTCTTGACAGCGATTTTAGCGATTGTGTGTGGACGGAGATATTTTGCTCGCGTGGACGCAATTTTTGTTAAAAACGAAAACGGAAAATCTTAGTTTTCAGAAATACCCGTGTACGTGTGGACATGGCCTAAGCTGTTTTGTTGCTCTTATGTTTTTGAATTGCACCATGGTCCTGGGGCACGTTGTTTTGTTTCACTGTGTATTGTGTGTATATGGTCAAAATGACAATAAAACCTACTTGACCTGCTTGTGCAATTATAAATAAACACACAGGGTCAAAGCAACTGTTCAGCAGTGGTGATAGGAACTAGACATCTGAAGCTTCTCAAAGATACCCCACATTATATTATTACATTTAGTTACAAATATGCTGCCTGGTGTCCAAAACATTGTTTTACAATATTTTCACAGTAAGGCTATGGCCTCAAGTGTACTTTTAAAAACCCATTAATGATGAAAGCGTACATGCATGGAATATGTCAAAACGGGATCCAAAGAAAATGTTGTTTTTCAGATTTTCAACAAGTAAAACTTAGGGGCCTCTGATAATTTTGCAAATCAAATGAAAAACCCTAGTTCTTATAACCAATGCTGTAATTTTGAGTTTCTTAAAAGTTTATCGTACTGCTCTGAATGGACTCGTTTACATCGCAACTACTGAAGTATGCAGAAAGTGAATGTTTGAGAAAATTCTCCTAAGGGATGATTATGGATGCTGAGGGTTTTTCTGAGATGTTCCAACACCACAACAGGGCCTGGCTTGTAAAATAATGACATGGTTATAAAAAGAATCAAAAGCAAATTCAAAATAGCTCACCATTTTCTTTATGTCCAATTTTACTCAGGTTCCCTGGTGTTCCAGATGAGATTCAGGAGGAAAATGGCATTAAATTTCAGTTTCAAGTCTTTAAGAAGGAGTGCTGACCAAGAAGCAACAATAAGAAGAAAGCACTCTCTGGGGTTGTAGTTTTGTAATTTTGTACTTATTTTTGTAATTATATCTAATTTTATACTTACATACTGTCAGCTGTACTTCATCTCCAAGAACTGTTAAAAGCCCAGAGAACATGACAGGTAGAGGCAGCTTCAGAAATCATAGTTACATGTTACAGGTTTGTATGAATTTGTATCCATTTCGCTGTACCATGGATACGTATGAAGACATCTTATCCTGATTTCTGAAGATGTATTGCATAACAAATGAATAGTCCACATGATTGAACCCAGCAGATGGGCAAACAGGAATGAGTGCCAGTGATGAGTGTGTCATCTCTCACAATGAAACATCTAAGTTTGTGACCACTCAGCAGACCCACCGTTACTCATCCCACCATGTCACCATGGTTACACAACAAAGATAAATCGGACCAGCAGAGGGACGAGAGACAGCGGGAGTCCTGCCTTCCTGGATCCAGAATCCATGGATTGTATTAATCCACCATCTGCTGTGTGAAGACTGTATCTACGCCATTCCCTTTTATAAACGTTTTCATTTATAATAAAATGTAAGACTATGTTCATGTTCACTTCTTTATTTTTCCTTTTTAATAGCACAAACAGTGTCCTACTCCAGCAGAGCCCCCAATCAATACTGCACCATTTGATACACACGTAAAATATACAGTACAATTGTAAAGTAAAGGGGCATTTGGCAGATGCCCTTTTTCAGAGCGACTTACAATCATTACAGGGACAGTCCCCCTGGAGCAACTGAGGGTTAAGTGTCTTGCTCAAGGATACAGTGGTAGAAAGTGGGGGTTTGAACAGGCGACTTTGTGGTCATCAGGTTCACAGGCAGGTGTTTTACCTACTAGGCTACTCCCACCCAGCAATTGTGTGTGACAAAGAATACATTTTAACAATTTTAAAAAACAAATTAAAAAAGGGTGGGGTGAGTAAGGACGGAGGGATAAAAGGTAGAAGACAATTAAATTCTCTGGTGTACATGTTTTCTGTGAAGGATGGGTTGCCTCTTGTTAAGCAGAAAATCTCTTCAAATGCCAGATGATGGTTATGATCATTAAGCTGATAGTATTTAAAGGCGAATCATAGTTTGTCTTTACATTTAAATAGCACAAGGCCATCACTGATTTTTACTCCAGCTACTTATGCCAAAAACTCCTGCTACACAGTACTATACTAGAGGAAGATGCAACAAACCTTACTAGAACCTGTGAAAAAATGAAAAATTGCCAGCAAAAATACAGTGCCAGGTTCTGTTCTACACTGATCAAACACAAGGTAAATTTCTCAGCCAACTTTACATCAGTAAAGAAGATTTTAATTATATAGCTGTGTCAAAGACAAATAGACAGAGAATGTATTATATCCAGTGTCCACTGCCACAATTTGTCAAATAGTTGTAAGATGAGTTCCTCCTCCCACTGTGCTTTTAATAGTAGAAGATTTCAGATTATCTCTGTTAAGTGTAGAACATAATATACACACTTCATTTTTATCAGAACATTATGAAATAATGGTGGGGGAAAAGGGAATTTTTAAAAAAACATTTTTATACATTATGCATTAGACAGCCTCACTGAAAGGCATGCAAGGATCTCTCCACTAGATGGAGCCTTGAATTAAGGTAAGCAGGTACAGCAGTACCTCAAAAATGAAATTAGCCTAGGCTTGATCTTATATGTCTCCAGTAAAATTACCAATCAAGAGCAAAAAAAATAGTAAATTTATAAGCACTGTTTTTAGATCTCATTTCAGAAGAGGCTACAGCCAAGTTTAATTAAAAAAACAGCAATGGTTTGCAGCTGTTTGAACGCAACAGTGTTTGATAAAGACCTTGTACAGTGATCAGATTAAATATACATATTAATGCTGGGCAACGATGATTTTTTAATTGCAAATAATTCTGTTATATGCAAAATTCAATAATGGATTCAAAAGTAGTATATTGTGCACTTTTATTTTAAAAGTACTGCTATATGAACAAGGATGCAATGACACTTGGTTTGCAAACACTTTAAACAAACAAGGCATATATATATATATGCAGACTTGTGTTTATTAATGACAGTCTTTTTTTTTTAAATAGCGGGACCTACTCCATATGAAAGTCCATGTATCTGAATGCAGTGCCATTAAAGTCACATTTGTAATGGTCAGGTGTCTTATATGGACAAAGGTAATGGGAGCGCTGTACGTGTCGGCTGGTTTTTGCGGGAGTCAGGTGTCCCCTTACTTTTGTTCAAATAGCTCAACGCTCGCATTACTTTGGTGAAAAAAAAACTTTCAAAATAAAAGAATTTTTATGCACTAGGAACACTACACATTCTATTCCAAACCAAAATATGTCTTATTCCTTTAAAGAAAGTGTTAAAAAAAATAGCAGTCTCTGCATTCTTCTTTACAAACTCAAACGTTCCCTGTATAAACTAAAAAAATTTTAAGATTTTGCTTTCTTTTGAATCACTGAATATTTAGTTGTATAATCACTGTTTCTGCTGTACATCTGTATTTTGTGGAGTTGATCAACTTCTGGCCCCTGTGAACGGGTATTCCAGCCCAGGATGATTGGACTACACTCAACAATTCTGCATTTCTTGGTTTTGCTTCAGAAACTGCATTTTTGATGTCACCTCACCAGTTTCTTATTGGATTAAGGTCCAAGGAATGGGCTGGTCGCTCCATAATGTCAAACTTATTGGTGAGGAGCCAAGATGTTGGTTTACTGGTGTTCTTGGAGTCGCTGTCTTGTTGGAACACCCATTTTAAGGACATTTCTTCTTTAGCATAAGGCAACTTGACCTCTACAAGAATTTTGAGGTATTCAAACTGACCCATGATCCCTGGTATGTGATAAATAGGCTCAACACCATAGCCTGAGAAACATGCCCATATCCTGATGCCTGTGCCATCATGCGTCGCAGCGTTCTGTGGCTTGAACTCAGTGTTTGGGTATCATCTGACAAACTGTGTGTGGCCACTAGACCCAAAAAGAACCATCTTGCTTTCATCAGTCCACTAAATGTTGCATCTTTTCTCTTTAGGCCAGTCAATGTGCTCTTTGGCAAATAGTAAGCTCTTCAGAACATTTTTCCACATTGGGACTCCATGCCGATAGCTTGGCTTCACATAGGCGTCTTCTGATTGGAACAGTACTTCCTGGAGCTGATCACTGGCGGAGTCTTTGCCATTTAGGTAGTTTTTCGTTTTCTTCCATGTCTTTCAGGTTTTGTTTGCCATTTTAAAGCATTTCTGATCATTTTAACTGAGCAGCCTATCACTTTCTGCACTTTTTGTATGTTTTCCCCTCTCTAATCAACTTTTTAATCAAGGTACGCTGTCCTTCTGAACAATGTCTGGAACAATCCATTTTCCTCAGAATTTCAGAGAGAAATGCACTATAATCACTATATACCACATTTGCTGCTAATTGAACACACTGCTATTATTTTGAACACACTCCTTTCAATTAATGATTCAGTTACAAAGAATCAGCAGCATGTATTTCACGAGTGTTGGGTCTGTTGGTTTTCTATTACTACACCTACTAGTAAATTATTTGCCATTTAGAAATATAATTTCTACCAAAGACAGTGATAGATCAGGTTAGTGATGTCTGAGTGCTATTATTTTGAATACAGCTATTTTTGTGTTTTTTGTGAACAAAAGTTACATTTTAAAGAGCTTATGCTTTTTAATTTTACTGTTATAAAAAACATTGGTTCAATCAATTATCAGGAATCCGTAGTCAGTCAGTGATCTGATAAATCCTGATCTTTGAAAGTACCACATTGTTTATTTCTATATTTATGTTGCTGCTTTTCCTTGCACTTTTTTTCTTCTTTGATTTTAAGCAGCAATTTCTGAAAGGGCTGAATAACCTCTACCTCTGCTGCGATTAGTAGCTCACAGATGAATAGCAGTGGAGAGAGGGGAGCCGCAGAGGGCTCGTCTCAGAGCTCACATCAGTTCAGCCTCATCTGCATGACCATGGAATATTTACCACCCTAATATCCTACCATACTGGGGCCAGAGCAGGAAATGAGAGGTTTTAATTGCATGTGTCATCTATTTTCATATTTTGCTTGAGTTATGCCCCATAAAACCAATGTATAACACTTGCTAATAATACCCAGTGTCATGTTTTAAATGAAAAAGAACTATTTATACCCCCTCTTATTAACCTCCTATGCTTTTGGGTATAACTCACTGTGTCATTAGCAGCAAGGAGACGGCAGGCAAGGGCCAAAGACACCCAGGCAGTACTGACCGAGAAAAGAGAACAAGGCCTGAAGAACAATAGGCTAAAACAAGCCTGGAAGCAAAAAATGCACAAAATGAGCAATTTTAGGTACCTGACAATTAGAAGGTGCCTTTGTACAAAACTGTCAATTAGATCAAATAAATTACATGATTTATTTGAAATCTTACTTATCACTATCAATTTAAAGAAACAATGTTGGTGCCTAAGTCACAAAACCAATGCATTTTCCCAATTTAAAATTACATAATTTAAAGTGTGTTATCATGAGAAATCTTACAATTAACCCATTCGTGTCTGACAGATATGTTTAAATGGGGGGAAACTGACAAGGATGTTATTCTTAGTGATCCACAGTGATAGAAATTTCAGACAAAGTTACGTTTTTAAACGGACATCATAATGTGCACCACATAAACACTCACCAGCATAAAACAGTCATGCAGCGTAATGAACAAAGGTGGTGCAGCTTATGCATTTAAAGAATACAAAAACCCACTGAAAACTCTCACATTAGATTTTGTCAACATACTGTTAAGCTGATGAGGGCTATTTATGGATTCTAAACAATAAGTGATTGGATCCATTTCAGAGGGCATTCTTCTCATAAATGTTCCATGGTTAAGGTTATAGAGCACTTTGAAAGCTGTATAAATATGTTTTGCAAACATCAGAGGCACTGTGAAATAAAATCCATGCTAAAAATGGAACATTTCTCAGTAATAAGAATATCAAACTATAAAATACACAGAAAGATGAAATCAAAGAGCCGTCACTTTACACTCTCTGCTATTTGTGAAACATAAATATTTTATCACCTTAAAACATCTAAATAAATAGATCCAAGTTAAATATCTGAGATGTATTTTACTGTCTCGGAGAAGGTAGTACCTTTTCTCAACAGGAATTCTCAGTCCTCAGTCCTAAGAGGGGCTACAGGGTTAAAGAGCGGCCTCTCTCGCCTCAGCTGGAGTTTCCCATAGCTCACCTCAAAGTCCTTCTTGGTGCCATTGAGGACTTCCAGACTGCCTGTCCTAACATCATAGCCATGAGAGCGCAGCTTCTGAATACGATACTGAACTATCTGTGTGGTAAGTTCCAGAACTGTTGGTGTTTCCATGATCTGCTTCAGACTGATTCCAGCACTGAGAAGACCCCTGAATTTGTCTTTCAAGACAGGCACAGAGTAGTAGAGCAGGGCTGGGCACTTAAGCACAATCTGTCGGAGCTGAGAGTCCGTGCAGCCCAGCATTTCCTGAGAGTAAGCCATAGAGAGGCCCATTGACTCTGGCTGGATCTCTGTGACAAATCCTTTAAGTTTGGAGATCATCTGAAGGAGCTCACTGTCAGTGAAACCCAGGCCTTGCAGGAACAGTAGGTTGTTCCGGATGGAATCTGGAGGCCTCAGGAGCACATATGGGTTCTGACTGAGCAGCTTCTGCAGCCAGACCTTCATACTAGTCTCATTTCCTCCTAGTTCCATGTAGGTCTTTTGGAGGATCTGAACCATCTCCTCATTCTGCTGCACAGGTCTGCAGAAGCTCTGTGGAGCACTGGCCATCAGCTTTGCAACAATGCGCTTGTTAAGACCCAGGTCCCGGAAGAATGTAATATTAGCCCTCTGGTTGTCAATATGAGAGTGGGAGGTGAAAAAAGAGGAAGGGAATTTTTCAATGATTCCTACAAGGTCCCCTTGTCTGGCACACACAGACATCCACAGCTCCTTCTGAGCTTCCAAATGCTCCGGCTTGCAGAGGATGGCCTCTGGGTGGAGCTCCAATACTCGAGCGATGACCAGCTCGCTTGCCCCTATGTCTCTCAGTAGGGCAGCTGTCTCCATCACAAAAGCAGGGCTCTGGTGCAATACCCACCCCTTCAGCTTCCGGATCTTTGCGATGTCAACTGACAGGTCATAGAGTGCACACACAGTGAGTCTGTTCTCAGCCTGGTTGGAGAAGCAGTTTCTGCGAGCGAGGCACAAAAGCGTTTGTCCCCGCTGGTAGAGGGACATCAGAGAGCGCAACATGGCAGCACACATCACAGGTCAGTGGTGTATATCTGTGGGGATTGTAATCATTCTTTAAACACCTTTTAAGCAAAACTGGCAAAGAGTATCCAGACACCCTATGAAGTGAATTCAGTTCATTTAAAATATACCAAAATAACATACGCTATATGGACAAAAGTATTGTGATACGCCTGCCTTTCAGGGTCCAGGCTAGGCCCATTATTCCAGTGAAGGGCAATCGTAATGCTTCAGCATACCAAAACATGTTGGACAACACCATGCTTCCAACTTTGTGGACACTTTTCTATTCCTTGCACAAAACAAGGTAAAAAAAACATGGTTGGACGAGCTCAGTGAGAAAGAACTTGACTGCACCGCACAGAGCCCTAACCTTACCCAACACCTTTGGAATGAAGTGGAACGGAGACAGCGAGCCAGGCCTTCTCGTCCTGGCCTTATAAATGCTCTACAGAATGAATGAACACTGATTCACCACAGAAACTAAACAATCTTGTGTAAAGGCTTCCAAGAAGAGTGGAAGTTGTTACAGCTGCAAACGGGGGACAAACCCCATATTAAAGTCTATGTATTTGAATGTAATGGCATTAAAGCCCCTGTTGTGTAGTGGTCAGGCATCCAAATACTTTTTTCCACATAGTGTAGGTATTCAATTCAGGCACAGCAGAAAATCTCCACAGAAAAAGCACTGCCAATCTGTAGCAGACCCACATGAGTCTAAGGTCTTCATGCTGAATGCAAAGGGTTGGTTAGAAGAAAATAAAGTCCCTCTACATTGGTCTGGGGAGTAGGGGAACTTTGTTCTCTAAAGTAATGAAGCTCCATCCAGTACTTATGGGAACCAATTATCCAACATCAGTCAATGAAGCATGCATGCATAACTGAGCTTCAGGAAATTAGGCGCGGACATATGAAGACATGGTATTAGGTGATGTTACTTTCTTTGGACACTCAGTTATATCTAACTGATATAATATACAGAACTGTTTGTATAGTTTAGAGAGGTTACGTTTAGCAAAAATGCACTAAAAAGACAATAGTAAACCCAGTAAGACTGCTTTGGTCAACAGATGATCGAGTTCAGATCGTGAGGAGTCAGTTAGTCACGGTAAAGCCTTTTAGTCTTTCAGCAGCTTGGATTTAAACTAAAGATCTGACAGACTCCAGCTTTCAGAAACGAGTCCATACCTCCAACAACAGTAGCGGTCAAGGCATCTTTACCTAATGCTGAGCTGTTCCACACCTTCTTATGTTTGTAACCTCCATGAAGGGACCGCACAACGGTGCCACCACCAGGCTGGGAGGTAAAATAAACACATTTATGGTGGAAAGAAATTTTGGAGGCCACTCTGATTCCCGATCCTAATCAACAGAGTCGATCATTTTCTCGTTTCTCGATTTCAAAATTCAGAACTCAGAGATGACCATCTACACCATATGGACAAACGTATTGGGACGCCTGTCCAATATAAAATTCTTTATGTGCATTTAACCCATTCACTAATGGATGGAGAATGGAGTAGACCCCACTCTTCTGCTTGTGCAAGCAGATAATCAGGATCACTAATTTGGTCATCACCATCACTTAGATCAGCATCTTGAAGATTTTCTGGTACAAGGGCTAGAAAAGTGCGTGGTCTTGCACCATAGAATTTTTCAACATCCATCTATTATTTGAAAACAAAAAGAAGTAATAATTCATAATTTTAAGAACAATGAATGATCAGAAGTTTTTTATTTCACAGAAATGAGCTCATTTTACTTTCATTAGCTAGCTTCACTAACTTTACCATAAAAGAACAAATCAACCATTTGGTAACACACGTGTTTAAAAACTTTAGACTTCTTTTTGTTGCATTAAATTACACAATTATGTTCATTAAGATCTCTGAAACTATAATATGGCCAAGAATGTCTGGATCATTTTTTGGCTTTCTCACTTGCTGTTTGAAGGTACTCTGAAATAGCACACTACTCCAAGAAACAGTGCCAACTAGTGGACTTTCTGAGCATAGCATTACTACACCAAGTGCTTGTGATGGCCTATTGAGGTTGGATCAACACATTATTCACTGAGCTGTAGTCACTCAAAATGTGCTCTACCAAAAAGTAGTGCAGAACGTTAAAGGGTTAAGAGGTGTGTCCCAATACATTTGACCATAGAGTGTGTCAAAGTAAAAAGTACAATAATAAGTACATTCCGCAATGTTATTAGTGATGGTATAAATGACAAAAGGCTTATATTACCTCATGTGTTTTTCAGGACGATTTAAGTCACCTATTTGACCACATCACAGTAGTTTGGAGAGTTATCTCTAGAAAATTTAAATTAGGTGGAGAGAGTCTAGTAGTAAAGCATTTGTTTCCTGTCACCTTTGTGTGTGTATATGTTTTGCACAGGCAACGTTGATTGTACACAAGTTTTTGTTACTAATTACATTTTAATCGTTGTTCAAAGTAGGATACAGTGAGTCTAGTGATCCGAGTGTGTTTAAGGATGCATTGTCACACAGGCTGAATGGAGTAACAGCGGAATATCTCACACTCCATGTATACTCAGTTGAAGGCGAGCCTGAATGTGTCCAAAGCTGTAGAATCTCCCAAACTCTCATTGGAAAAGCTCCCAAATGCCTGAAATTGGATAATGGACTCTTTTTGGGATTGACTCCCAGTTCTTCTGCAAGAGGAAATAGCTTTGGAGTTAATTATTTCAATGAGCCACTGCTAGACCTTGTCTGAAAAGTGGGACTAAATTACCAGGGCCACAAGTGGGGGGAGGGCCCCTGAGGAGTGAAATTTTATTTTCCTTTAAATATAATTTTAAGATCACAGTGAATGTTGTTAACTAATGTAAATTCTAATATTTTGGGTAAACGCATCAGTTGATTGATGTATTAAATGGTGTCCAAGTACATATAGTGTCTGAGGACAGGCACCCTCTCCCTTTCACGAAATGGTTTAGTCCACCTTCACCGGGCTTTTTGACTAGGCGCATTTGAATGCTTTTTCGGATTCGGCTCCCTCTGAGTCACTCAGTAAAGTGATCCAGATCTGCGAATCACTTGAGTCACTTGAGTCACTATCAAATTACCATGGCAACCTGACCTAGTAGACTTATATCCACTCTTAAGTGAAAGAGATAATGGCCAAGACAAAGTTCATTCAGGCATCATTTAGCATAATATTAGAACAAAAAGCCTATAATGGGTCTAATAGTGATTTTTATTAACGTTTTAATGTTAGACCTTATAATTAACCTTATTATTCCATCATGTTCTGTATCACCATCAACAATTAATCTGTTCATTCAACACCCACATTGTCTGAAAATTTCCTCCAAATCTATACAGTAGCCTATAGTTATTTGGACACAAATAAAAAAACATAATAACATATAATATAACATAACATCTTTTGTGACCAGGGTTATAGCCCAAATAAAATATGCGTAAATTATTGGGCGATTTTTTTAATCGTTTTTCATTTCATCAGACATCTTGGTCAGACACTGTGGGTGCTTATATTTAAAATGTGAAAGAATGGCAGTGTGGTCAAATAAATGATTGGGCTATATTTATTTAGGTTAATCAAGTCTATCATTGACCAGTGTAAGAACGAGTCTGTGGAACTCATGTGCTTTGCTCTACGCTTGGTCCCCGCGGTGTAGCCTGTACGCCCGGTAGATTCACTCATTAGGCTAAGGTCGAGATCGGGAAGTGCTACGACTCGATTGATTAATATTGTGACGAGCAGCAGAGGAAGACGCCAGACGACTTGGATCTTGCATTTCTTCAGCCTTTATTTCTCTTTACTCACACAGCATACAGCAGCCACACACCCTCACTCTCTGCTGTCTACACCCCAACTCACTGAAACCCACTAAACTCCGAGGGGGTGAGCCGTCCACGGCCACCCACCAAGCCTACAAAATAGTCCTGTAGGCGAGCTGACAGGTTACGTCTCCTCCGGACTCTTGGAGAACCCCTGGGGGACCCACGGTTGCCCCTAGCACCCGTCCCCTGGTCCTGTACACCCACCTGTCTGGGCGACCCGACCGCCCCACTGTCCGGCTCCTCAGAGTCCCTCGGGCGGTTCGGTGCCAGCCTGTCCTTGTGGACAACCACCACTTTCCGGCGGCCGCCCACCCGCACCCTGTAGACCACCTCACCCACACGTTGCAGTACCTCCCCCGGTCCGTGCCAGTGTGAGTCCAGCTTAGGACTCCGCCCCTTTTGCCGGTAGGGGCAGTAAACCCAGACGCGTGCTCCCTTCTGGAAATCGCGCCCCTGGCTGCGCAGGTCGTAGGCCCGCTTCTGTCTTGCAGTGGCCCCCCCTCGGCTCTCTCTCACCAGGGCGTGGACCACCCGGAGTCGCTCCCGAGTTCAGGTTCTGAGGGGGTCCCGAACGCCAAGTCCACCGATGTCCGCAGTTCCAGGGCACTGCGTGCTCTCCTGCACCGCCGTGCGATATGCCCACAGCACCAGGGGCAAATGGCAGTCCCAATCTTTTTGGTGGTCAGCCACTTAGATCGCCAGTTGTGTGGCCAGGGTGTGGTTGAACCGTTCCACAAGACCGTCGCTCTGTGAGTGCAGTGGAGTAGTCCTGGTCTTGTGGACGTTCAGATGCGCACACACCTCGGCAACCAGCTGTGCCTCGAAGTTTCGGCCCTGGTTGCTGTGGAGCTCCTCCGGAGCCCTGAACCGGCAAAAGAACTAGTTTCCACTAGTTTTTTAGTGACAGTGCTCTGGTCGGCAATCGCATATGCCTCGGGCCACTTCGTAAAGTAGTCCATGGCCACTAAGACATAGCGATTGCCGGCCTCCGTTTGGGGAAATGGCCCTAACACGTCGACCCCCACCCTTTCCATGGGAGCCTCCACGATATAGGCCTGCATGGGTGCGCGCGATTTTCCCCCTGGCCCCTTTTTCGCTGTGCAGGTGTCGCAGCAGTGCACGAACAATTCGACATCATGTCTACAACCTGGCCAGTAGAAACGTCCGCGCAGCCGTGCTAGGGTTTTCGAGATTCCGAAATGGCCAACTTCTGTAGCGCCGTGGACTGAGCGCAGGACCTCCAGACGCAGCCCACTGGGAACCAGCAGCTGCCAAAATACACGCTGACCGTCGGGATGTCGCCAACACCGATAACACAGGCCCTGTTTCATCGCCAAGTTCTCCCACTGAGACCTATACGCTTTCACCTTGGTTTCAGCGGCTGTGATTTCCTCCCACTCCGGCCACCGCGCCCGCTCGAGCCAGCCCCGGACCTGGCTAATAACTGGGTCGCTCCCCTGCTCGCGCCGCAGCCTATCAACGTCCACCCCGCTATCAATGTGGATAGCCGCCACTAAACGCTGTTCGCTATCCTGTTCTCGCTCTTCAGCTCGGCGCGACATTTACATTTACATTTACGGCATTTATCAGACGCTTTTATCCAAAGCGACTTCCATTCCCTAACTACAGGGGACA
>JBBPDC010000019.1:12465538-12478076 GCA_037974485.1 Hemigrammopetersius urotaenia
ATCTTGTATGAAATGTTTGGATATATAATTTAAAAATAGTAGAATAATGAGTATATATTTAGGGTGGCTTGGGATCATTTGGGGGACGTTCAAATAAGCCATTTTAATCTAGATTAATTCTAAGATTACAGTGAGATTAATCTAGATTTAAAAAAATCTATGCCCATTTCTTAAGTGTAATAAGTGCATTTGGTCTAAGCAACACTATTTTTTAAAAAAAGTTTTTTTCCATCAATTTATCTGAAGTCAAGGGTGTTCATGTGGTGAGTGTCTCCTCCTTCAGCAACAGCCTCAGCAGATCTGGGAAGACTTTGCACTAGATGCTGGAACATTCCTGTGAGAATCTGACTGCTTTGGGTCACAAGAGCATTTGCGAGATCAGGCACTGATGGTGAATGATTAGTTCTGGATTACAAACATCACTCCCACTCATCCCAAAGGTGATGGAACCCCATCACTCCAGAAAATGAAGTTTCCTTATTCCAAAGGCAACGCTAGGGGGCTTTATATCAATCTGGTCGACACTTGGCATTGAACATGATAACCTTAGGCTCGCTTTTAATGTCAGTGCTTTTCAAGGCAGATTATAGAAGCTGTGTTTGTACGCGCGTGCGTACGTGCGTGCGTGTGTGTGTGTGTGTATAGCTGAATTGGAAGTTAAACTTGGTTGCAGAGTTTAGCGGTGGGTCAGAGCAGATGGGGGATATAAAAAGCAGTGTTCCTGAAAGGATGTGAGGAGGGTGAGCTCTGCAGTGAAAGCAGAGACAGGTAGAGGCTCATAAGCTCAAATCATCAGCAGCAGCAGCAGGAGAAGCGTCTCTGCTCCATCGCTTCGATCCCACCCATTGCTCCGAACACAAGCCCACCTTTACTCCTCCGTAAACTCCCACTGTACTCTCCTCTGGATCTGGAATAGACCTGGAACAGAATGCCAATGACTTAAACAACTTTACTGCTCCGCAAACCCAGCCTGATCGAAGACCACAGCATCAGACCTGTTCATGGTAAGAAACACGCTCGTTCTCTTTTCAGTACCGAACACGGGGGGCGTGTGTGCACGTACAGCTCAGCGTCCAGGGTCGTGCAAGTCACTCGTGTTTTTACAATTTAATTCACTCTTTTTGTATGATCGTGTCACTCTTCTCGTTAAATGTGCTGTATTAGTGGAAATATGATTTATTTAAACGGGTTTTCCTCGAGCCCACCTCTCCTGGACAGAAAAGGGAAAGCTATGGGGCTTCTTACTCAAAGTCCTACCTAAAAAGCACCTTGAAGCACCTTAAACCAGCATTAAAACACACACGACCCAAAACACATTAGTTTCCGTTATCATTCATTATAGAACTTCATGTGGAAGTCATTGTGCAGGTCAGTGTTTGAGAAGTGATACAGGAGAAATGATAAGAGGTGATGAGCACCATCAGTCCAGCGGTACACTCACTAATGAATATCTGTAGGGTTTGGTGTGTGTTTTAAAAGCTCTTCCCAGTGCATGGCATTAGTCCGTGTAAACTGGTTTTAACTACGGGAAATGGAAGTGCTCTACACGTTGCAGGGGGAGACTGAGAATGATTTTTAAATGAAAACGAAATAACAGCCATATCTCAGCAACAACAATAGCATTTTCTGCCCGGCAGATTGTTTTTTCATATGTGTATTTTAATTATGCTGTTTTATTAATGATTGATGAGGCACTGATGAAAAAACTAATTAGTGAGGATTTCAAGCTGCTGGTGTGACACTGTAATATTTTTGTACTGTTAAACATTGTTTTATTTTTGTACTGTTAAAAAGTTCTCTCTCTACATATATGGACGTCACCGTCCCAGCTGTCACTATTAGAAATCATTTCTTAGGCACTTAGGAGCCTCTTTGAAGCTCTTCCTCTATTCAGCATTTTGCTTTCTGGTCAGGGCACCACCCCAGTGGTGTCTCATTTAAAATAGCCCGTATACAAAATTCATGTTATGTGATTCCTTACTGTAATGTAAGTTGCGGAAATTCATCCAACATTCCTCAGGCGCTCTGCAAATGAACAAAATGAAATAAAGTGGATTAATGGTTGCAAGATTTATGGACTTCGGAGCAGGAAATGAGTAAGGAACGGTAGTTACGGGAAACTAACTGAATTAAAACTGGTACGCTAGTTTCTGCCTTCACAAAATGATTCAGGGGATGTGTCAAAAAACAGGCACTTCATCATTACTGACAGAGTCAGATCATGTTAAACAGAAAGTTAGACTGCAGACTAGAAATTAACCTCAGCTTAGCTAGGTCTCAAGAGTTGCTACTAAATCAGTTAGAAAGGAAAAGACTATGGTCGTCTAGGGCACCTAGACACTGTTTATCTTTGTAAAGGGGGTGTAAAAAACAGTGAGTAATCCTTATGTGCCCACACACAGAAGTTGGACTGTGAAGAAGCCAGTAAAAAATGCCTTTTTCACATTGAAGGTATCTGGGTCTCACGGAATCACCGCGCATTTAAAACTAGTAGGGATGCAGCGCGACACACTGTGATCTCAGTATGCCTCCTATAGTTCAGTGTGCAATTGCAGTATGCCTGAAATTTACAAAACTCACAGACAACATGCATCTTGTACATCTTGTACATCTATAAAACATCTCTGGAGATTTTAGAAAATTCCATGGAGTGTATCAGAGCTCTCAACGCAAATGTGAGTCTCCAGTGTGACAAAGGCAAGCACTAGTGAGACTGAGAGAAGCAAATCTGAAGGGGCAGCACTGCTTTTAAATTCCTTATGAAGAATTTGGATTCAGTGTTCAATACGATGATGAGGGTAAGAGCAGCGTAAACAAAGCACAGACTGCAAGCATTGCTTTTCCAATGCCAGCCACAAGAATGGAAACACTTCTAACATGACGTCTCATGTGTCACCATAACCAAGCCGTCTCCCTGGCAGGTGGAGCCTGAGGAAAGAGACTCTACTCATTAGTGAAAACACAGCAGTCTCTCGCTGCCTTCCAACAACAATTTGTGACAAATTCAGAAAAGCATAAAGAAATAACGAATGCAGTGGGAGTACTAGCCACAGATTTGCACTATTCGGTGTTTGCTGATTTTGTCACCTGATGAAAAAGTAAACAGCATTACAACGTTCCCTCATGCACACGTTTCAGCAGCAAATGATTCATCAATTAAATTAAATCCAATCCGATCCAACTTTATTTGTTTAGCACTTTTAGTAAACACAACGGACCAAAGTGAAACAAGAGAAATCAAAACCGTACCACTGCCTAAATACCATACCATGGCCAAAAAAACATGATAAATATCAGGCTGTGGTCCTGCTATAGCATTGTATCCCCAATAACAATTATTCTGCTTTATTATTTATGTAGCATGAAGATTACATAGTCACTGATCTATACTGACTGAGTTATCCCAAGGTTGCACTACCACACTCACTGCTTGAAAGACACTTTGATTCTTTTTTTAACACAAGAGTGGCATGACATCGAATATGGATGCTTTTTGCTCAGTGAACTTTGAAACCTTCTCAACCACCCATGTGGAAGCGTCTGTTTTGACCTAGGAGCTACATCACTGTTGTCACTGAAGCAGACAATTATTTGGTCTGTTCAGTTAATGGAAGCTGTGAAGACTGCATAGTGCTTCTATGTCAGGACTTGGGAACATCAAGAATCATGTTCAGTATGCTTATTTACAATTTAGGGGACCTTAGGGAGCAATGCTGGATTAAGCTGCAACTTGACGACACTTGAAATCCACTTGAGCTCTCTCTACAGCGTTTCTGAGGGCAGACCACACAGAAAATATAATAGCAAGGGCAAACTGGCAGAGATCTTGGTGACCTTGCGGGTGAGATGCTATGCCCTTAAGAAAGAGACTAAAATTATTCACGCCCAGAAAATAGCAAAAAAGACAAAACAATATACACATAAATGTGTGGTCAGGGAATCCCATTATGAGTAGGTTCAGTAGAAGCTGTAGTACTGCAGAAAACATTTTCAATAACAATCAGCTATAACATTAAAAATATTGTGTAGGTCTCCCTCATGCCACCAAAACAGCTCTGACCTGTAGAGGCATGGACCCCACAAGCCCCTTGAAGGTGCTGTGGTGGAGGTAGCTCAATGGTTAGGATACTTGCCTCTGGACCAAGAGGTCATGGGTTTGAATCCTGCCTTCAGCACTGGGTCCCTGAGCAAGACCCTTAACCCTGAGTTGCTCCAGGGAAACTGTCCTCTGCAGTATGGAAGTCACTTGGACAAAAGTGTCTGCTGAATGCCGTAAATGTAAATCTGGCACCAATATGTTGACAGTGCATTTTTTAAGTCCTTAAGTTTCTAGATAGGGCCTCCCTAAGTCAAACCAGTTGGTCTAGGATGCAGACTGAGACCTGGGGGATTTATTTGCTTCTCAAATAATTTTTGAACATTTGTTTTTAGTGTGGCAGGGAGTGTTTTCCTGCTGAAAGAGCTACTGCCATTAGGGAATACCACCGCCATAGAGGGATATACTTAGTCTGCAGTAATGTTTTGGTAGTTGGTATGTTTCAAAGAAACATCAACATGGATGCCAGAACCCAGAGTTTCCCAGTAGAATATTGCCCAGAGCATCGCACTGCCTCTACTACCTTTTTTCTATAATGCCTCATGGTGTCATTTCCTTCTCAGTTACGTAACAGTAGTACATCTAGTGGGTAAAACACTTGCCTGTGAACCCAATGAATACAAAGTTGCAGGTTTGAACCCCCACTTTCTGTGTCCTTGAGCAAAACACTTAATAGCCAGTTGCTCCAGGTGAACTGTTCCTGTAACTAGTGATTATAAGTCCCTCTGGATAAGAGCATCAGCCAAATGGCCCCTTTACACATGCACTTGGCCATCTTTATGATGTAAAAGAAATTATGATTCAGTCCCTATGCAGTAGTGCACTGTGTGTTAAGACAGAACATTTCAATCATAATCAACTTTTCCATTTGTGCTACACCAAACCAGACAGTTGACAGGTTACCATTCACTCCCTGTTACCTGTTCACAAGTCGTCACAATTAACCACTGCATACTGGGAAAACCACACTAGACCTGCCATTTTGGAGATGCTCTGACTCAGTCGCCTAGCCATCACAATATGGCCCTTTAGATCCTTACGCTTGCTCATTTTCACTGATTCCAGCAGATCAGTTCTAAGAATTCACTGTTCACTTGCTGCCTTATATATCTTACCCCTTGACAGGTGCCACAGTAACAAGATAATACATTTTATTCACTTCACCTGTCAGTGGTTTTAATGAATGATCTGTGTATACGACCTGTGATGACAAGGCTTGCTGGATAGCTCCCCTGACTGCTGGCTCACAGTCCGTCAGCTGTCACTCTAGCTCACCGACCACTTTCATTAATGAAGGGGACCCAGATACTGGGTACTGTCATGGAAAATCACATATGTCCTTTTGTAACCATATATATTGTAAGGAGAAAATCAGTATATTCAGTAATATGGTTTTTATTTTAGATGATTCCTGATTATAGGGCACATGATTTTCTTAGAATTGTTATTTTGTATCACTGTAACACTGGTTTCCCTGTTAAAGTGCTGAGGGTTCTTAAGATTATCTAAATTTGTCTGGGATTAAGTGACACAGCTCAAGGTTGACTACAGGGGTCTGTCTTTTGTAGGGACTAACGTGGTGCTTCTTGGGTGCACATCGGGGTGTAAGAGGAGTTTATTGCGGGTCTCAACCTTGTGCGATAAGTTGTTTTCTGTGTATAAATATTGGCATTAAAGGATTTGATGTTCAGAGAGCTACCTATGTTACCTATGTTGGGGACTGCCCCAACACACTGGGAAAACTCTCTTCCTCTGCAGACGAAAAAAATCTTTTGTTTTGAGCGAAGAGCTTTGTCTGTTTGCTGATTGTCGGCCCCCAAGATAGAACAGTAACTTTTTTCAGAGCTCTCTTGACAAGCCCCTCTATAGGGATACCACAGTCTGGCAGTCAAAGTAAAGCCCCTATTTTGACAGAGCAGTTGCATTTCTAAATTCTGTGTAGCATTTCCAGGGTGAGGAGAAACGAAGGGAAGGTGGAAAGCATCATCTGATTTAGCCAGTTGAGATTGAAATGTCCTCACTTGTGTTCCATTGACGTCTTTTGACTAACTTAGATTGCAGACAAATTCCAAGCCGTCTTGCAATGAATTTTCCAGCTGACATGGTTGATATGGGTGGCACCTGTTACTGTTTAGGATGTTTCAAAACATTTTAGCATTCACTTCAAATGTTATGTGGTCATATGCATTCTTACCACCTGTTAGGTGGTTTGAGTGATCAGATTACAATGCAATTCCAAGATACACTTCTCCCTGTTCATGCTTGTACTTAGTGCCGGCTCCTTAGGCCATCAGATGAGCCAACATGCATGTCAATGCTAAGTAGGGTGTGAAATATAGAAGTCTCAAAAGCAAAATTAACGTGAGCCCCTGCAAAAGTCTTAGAAAGTGTGAGCAATGTGAAGTGGTGGAAATTGCTTGAGCTCTAAGGTTGGTTTTTGTCACCCTCCCCAACAAATATTCTCCCTGTCAAAAATTTTGATTTCATTTGACCCAACGCCCCTACCATTCACAAACAAACAGTTTTTTCCGTTGCCAGAAGGATGGTCGGAGAAGAGATGGCAGGGAAGTGTGGTTGTGCCATGGAATGGGAGAGATTTGGCTGTCAGCCCCTTTCCACTGGACACAGAGAGTTCTTGGAAGGCACATCTGTGGACATCTTCTGTTTTTGCAGGGCACGTGCGTCACATTTGTCAATGCATGACTTCACTGGGGCAAAATCTTGACCTCTGTTCAGGTGCACAAGGAGCTCACACTGTGTTCTGCATTGCCACTGGCAGTCAGTGAGGACAAAATAGAAACCTACCGAAAAACAACTTTCAGTCTCTACTGCATGTGTATAGACATGCTTTTTATAGTCATTTATATCTTTAATAATGACTGGAAGTGGCTTTAACCTTTTAGCTTGTTCCTTTTCTGTCCACTGTTTTCTTATGTTTTTCTATGTACAATAAAATTTACAGTATGTTTTTTAGGTCTTTCCTGGTGTTTATTTAGCCATTTTGGGTGGGTATAAAATCCATTCATGTGATGTGCACTGTAAACTCTGATGTTCACTTTGTGCCATTGTGATATAAATAGCTTCGCAGACAGTCTTGTACGGGGTCAAGAGATCAACCCGGATGGAACGGAAGATTCAAAATAAGATTTCTTCTTTGTACGTTGTATTTCTTCATGATACAACTGAGCTCGGCTGAACATCAATATGAGATTTTGACCATTTGCTCATCTTCATAAATGCAACTTTTCAGAAAGAATCTTCCTCTAATCTTAGCCCGATCCCAATTTAAGATCTTAAAGCGCTCTTTCTTTTCTCTCTCTGCACTGATCTTTATTTGTCTCAAATAATCAGATCTTCAGAGAAACCTCAAGATCCAAACGAAATCTGGTTTGGCTTATAGATGACCCTGTACAACATCTGAAATTAGTCTTAGTGATCAAATTCAAGTCTGTGTGTTTCATCTGTTATGTGAGATGCCTATGAGAGTAGCTAAAGAACTTACGTCTTAAGTTGATTTTTTCTTTCACTCCTTATTTCTCCCAAGGGGGAGGGGAGGGTTTAGGAGAAACAAGCCAGACTTCAATAAGATGATTTATTTCTGATGAGACAAAGACAAGGCTGTTGTGAACAGTGAAATCTTACTCTGGGAAGAGACGCTTACAATGAGGACGAAGTATAGAAAAGAAAAAAAGGAAGAAAGAGATATAGTTGGCAATTGTCTCAGTAATTTACAGCTGGCCTGCTTGGACTAGTCACTAGTGCTTGATTGTCATGGCTGGTGTGGTTTTATCAAATGGGAGAAAGAGCATTTTTGAGATTTCTGTGTGTTAGCTGATGGAGATAAATACCTCCTGTCCCTCCTCCACACCTCCTTCTGGACCTCGCACTTAGCTTTTTGATGGATGAAAAAGTGGACTGACAGGAAACCTTTTATGTCAGCATTTAACCACCCTTGCCTGCAAAGCTATGTTTAAAAGAAAAGGGTGAGGGAAAATACAAATAAAAACAAAAGAACTGAAGACACAAAAAAGAGCGACAGTCAATACAGTTTACTGAGGATGACTTAAAAGTGTGAGTACAGCCAGATCGGTTAATACATATTATAGGTTAATCTTTGTTCTATCAAAATGGTTACTAAGAGTGAGACAGAAAAGCAGAGGTTTACTCCTGAGGTGCTTCGTCCTGGAGGGCCAAAGATCAGAGCAGTTTGTTGACTTATTGCTCTAAACAGCCTACTAAACCTGGTAATTAACATCTGAGTTTAATTGGATGCATTTGAGCAGGGAAATCACCAAACTGTGTATAAGATTATCCTTCCAGCACAGAGGATGCCCACCCCTGGGGGTTAGAATTAGGCACTGAGAAACTGAGACTTCTTCGTGTCTTTGTGCACTGATAGACTGGAGGAGGTAGGGACAGCGGGCCAGTATGGAGTGCTCGTGGAAGACAGTGCTGCTGTTGGTGTGTGCGTCTCTGGGGGTGCAGTACACTGCCATCCGCTCCCTCCAGGACCTGTTCCCTGCGCCCTGCCAGGACTCCGGACACTGCCAAGGACGCCTGGGAAAAGGTGAGTCACAGAAAAAGAACTGTGTGTCTAACAGTAAAACTAAGCTTTCTGGGGGAAAGGTGCTGTACTTCTGTGTACTGCAATAAAGAGGTAACAAATATTTAACAGATTTACACCAACAGAGAATAAGTACTGCATGAAAGTACTCCTATTGGGTTGGAAAGAATAGTTGGAGAATTTCTCTGTCACAGATTCATAACAATAATAACAATTACAGTGATAAAATAACAGTGATCTGAAAGGTTTTATAAATCCAGGGTGTTGGAGTCCAGTTCATCAGCAAACCATGAAGACCTTCAAGAATAAATGATGAGAGTTGTTGATCTCTGAAGTGGCCCCTGTTTGATTGCCATTCTATAAATGATCACTCTTAGATTACAGTGAGGGGTAACAATGTATTTAATGAACCCCCGGTGTATATTTATACTTCACACGCATAACTTAACACACATACTGCCTTTAGACATACTTATGAATAAGAACAAAATATGTAATTATAAGCATAAACAGCTGATAGTGAAAATGGGATTCAGACAGTATGTTAAAATATACATACATGTTATGGTTACAAAATGAAAACAAATCGCAAGAAAATGCTGCTGTCAATACAAAAGATATATACAAAAGACAAAACATGGATCCTCCTAAAGTTCTCAGAGACATTCTCAAGCAGCACTCAAACTGATAAAAACAAAGCATTCTCGAATATACTTCTCTGTGCAACTGGAGAACAATCAACAATGATCTGCCACACAGTCATCGTCGTACCTACACCCCATCTAAAATGTGCACACAGGCAATTAGGCAGATCAGAACGTCTCTGCAACTGGAGCATTACAGGTCACCGAAGTAAATATGAATGTAGCAGAATATATTAGAGCATATTTAAGCTAATTCGTGAAGTAAGGGGAGAGGATGGGTATCCTAGCTTGAGTTGGAAGAGTTTGAAATTGCAAGTGCAACAGAAGGACTTTGGTTATCTCAGGAAACTGAAGATGATTCGGGAAAAGGAATAGACCACAGTGCTGAAAAAAACAAATTACTTCTTACGGTAGATGTCTATAAGGTGTTGTTGCCAGCGTACTTTTCCACTGTCTGAATACTTTTCCCTATCATTGTCATTTTTAAACCTTATAGGGTAGGAGCTCATACACTATATGATTAAAGGTATTGGGACACCTGACCATTACACCAACAGGAACTTTAATGACATTGCATTCAAATACATAGACTTTAATATGGAGTTGGTCCCCTGCTTTGCATCCATAACAGCTTTCACTCTTCTTGGAAGGCTTTCCACAAGATTTTAGAATTTCTGTGTGAATTTGTGCCCATTCATTGATACTGATATTGGCCTAACTCAGTATCTCCGCTCCAGTTCATCCCAATAGAGTTATGGTCGGTTAAGTTAAGATTGCCCCTCACTGAAAGTAAGGGGGCCTAGCCTAAATGCTAAAAATACATGCATATCCCAATACTTTTGTCCATGTAATGTTCTTTTCTGTAAATATAAGTGCAAAGTCAAAGAAAATGATGTGTATAAATGTGAACTTGATGTAAGCAGTGGAAGTTTCTTAAGTAACAAACCATAACATTTTCCATAACTGGATATTCAGTGTGTGTCTACCAGTAGAGGGCAGCCATATCTCCTCCTAAATTAATCCAGCATTACTGATGTGCTGTAAACATGTCATCACCACTTCGGCTTCACAATGGTATTGTATATCAAGTGCCTCTTTTGCATATCAACCTTACTCTACCACAACACAGTTTGAGGGACTTTTAGGGTACTGCTTGAAATCATCTTAAAGCATCCTGCTAAGGTCTTGCCCGGCTAATATTACACGGTTCTAAACTTGGTTTATTTATTAGGAATGTAATTAACAGTAGTCAGCTGGGGGAGAGCTGATAAATACAGCTAGGAATTCCCTCCTTATCTCAGATAACACAGGAGAGAGAAAGATGTAATATCAGTAATTTATTTCACAGTCATCTCATTTATCTGCAGTAATCTGCTCTCATATAGCAGCTGTTTGCACTTTCAGCAAGCGCTTCTTCGCACACCCTAATGTCCCATGCGCAATCAACTCCTCATCAGTTGTAATTATACGTTATCATTCTCTGTGCTATATTTAGAGATTATTCGTAAAGAACAGTCAAATGTCCTGCATCTTCATGCAACCATCAAGGGCTTAATTGTTCTCCACAACTGTCAAAAAGGCCTGAACAGTATTGCTTTTAATAAAAGTGACTGGACTAGGAAAAAAATGCATGTCCTGTTTCAGTTCATGCTGTAGATTTGATCTGAATAGTCAATTAAATAGGAGCAAATGAATGTTTTTAGTGTTTTATACTGTATGCTCTGAGTCATGTGTCCCAGCTGCGCCTTAAATTCATAATATCTGACTTTTTTTCATTATCTGTATCCAGATCACAGATGGAAATTTTCCTGCGATGACAGCTCTGCACCTGCGGAGCGTAGCACTGTTCGGAAGCACATCCTTCTTTTTGCACAAACCCGCAGTGGCTCCTCCTTTACAGGCCAGCTGTTTAACCAGCATCCTGAGATATTCTACGTGTTTGAGCCTCTTTACCATGTCCAGCAGACATTCACAAACTCTAGCAGCCGTCTCCGGAGAGCCCTGGACAGCCGGGCTCTGCTTGGTGCCTACAGGGACCTCCTCCTCAACCTCTACACCTGTGACCTCACTTTCCTGGAGAACTACATCCGGCCTGAGCCACAGGATCACATGACAGCCTCCTTCTTCCGGCGGAGCTCCAGCCACGCTCTGTGCTCACCACCTGTCTGCCAGGATGGTGATGAAGAGATTCAGGGAGGGAAACCGGATGAGACCTGGTGTCCCAAAAAGTGCCGGGTCCTAAATCTCACCTTGGCCTCATTGGCGTGCCAGGATCGAAGCCATGTGGCCATAAAAACAGTGCGGATCCCTCAGGTGGGTGATTTGCGCACCCTGTCAGAGGACCCACGTCTGGATTTGAGAATTATCCACCTGGTTAGAGATCCCAGAGCAATCTTGGCATCACGCATGACTGCCTTTGCCGATCAGTTCAGGGCCTGGAAGATCTGGAACGCCACAGATCGGCAACCACGTTATGTAGACCTGACACAGATCACCAGAACATGCCGGGATATGGAGTACTCTGTGGAGACTGGTGTGCAGAGACCAATATGGCTGAGGGGACGTTATCTGCTGGTGCGCTATGAGGATCTTGCACTAAACCCTGAAGACAAGGTCAAGGAGATATACAGATTCCTGGGCTTGGATATAGACAATCGAGTCCTCACATGGATTTCCCAAAACACTAATGCCACCGCCTCATCGTCCGCTGAGTGGAATTACAAGTACTCCACCAGTAGAGACTCCAAAGCCGCAGCCCACAGCTGGAGGCTGCGTCTGGGCTTTGACATTGTTAAGACAGTGCAGAGTCTATGTAACACTACCTTTGCCTTATTGGGCTACAAGCTGGTACAGTCTGAGGCAGAGCTGAGGAACTTGACAAACAGTTTAGTAGAGCCCAGAACATTTTAGAAACTTTTTTACAAACTGTTTCGTCTGAAACAATTTCTCATCAATGTTTAAAATATCTTTCATTCTTGATAATCTTTTTCAAATCATTAAGTATAATTTAATGTCCTCATCTTCACATGCCTAATCCGTGTCTTTGAGGGAGAAAAAAGAGAGAAGGATTAAATTTGTGCACTACTGCTCAAAAGCTTGGAATCACTCAATAATAATATTTGCTTTCTTTTGTTTATTGGTAACTTATACAATATACTACGGTGGCCCTGAAGGTCAAAACACAATGACATTTCATAAAACACAACGACATTTCATAAAACACAACGACATTTC